>JAIUCV010001271.1:0-129552 GCA_026724425.1 Erythrophleum ivorense
TTAGAAAATTAAGGGAGGAAAATAAGAATATGCAAAGAAAACAACAAAAGAACCATGGAAAGTCAAGATAGCAAAGTTAGAGATTCAAGTGTCCCTTGCAAAATCTGATTTGATACAATAATTCCTAAGCCTAAATAAGTGTTTGAATGAGCTCCCAAGATCCCTAAGAGCCTCACCATATGCATCTTCCACAAGAAAACAAAGCAAGTTCCATGGATACCAAGAAGATGCATAGGTTTGGCCAAGAGGGTTCCATATACCTAGGGATAGTTTTAAATTTTTTCAAACCCATTTTTGAGTCATATATGATGAGTGAAAATGAGAGGAAATCTTGAAAAAATTTAGAAGGCCTAAAGAATGAATTGATGTCATAGGTTCTATAATATGACTTAAGGAAGCAACATGTAGTTAGGCACTTTGTTTTAATTGTGTGATGACTTCAAGAGGCTTAAAAGGAGTTAATAATCATAAATGAAAGGAAAGAATGGAGCCTAGAACTCATTTAATGGGTGTTGCTTCATTAGGTATATTTAGGAACCATAAATGAACCATAAGGCAAAGTTAGAGTTCCAAGTAGATGTATGGCCTTAGAAATGATTTCAAGAACCTAATTGGCTTTCATATATTGTGTTTAGGCCAAGACATACCTTTGTGTGTCTGAGGCCGAGGAAGGGAGCATTATTCTAAGAGAAAAAGTGTGTGGTTATAACCAAGGTAGCTCACTTCTCTTTCTCTCATGCATGAATGTGGGCTTGACTTGTCTTTGAATGTGTATATGTGTGCCTTAAGCCATGAAAAATGTTCTAGCACGTGCCTTTATTCTATGGTACCATGATGATGCATTATGTTTTCAAATGATGTCTAACATGTTTGCTTGGATTTGTTTGAGCGAGAAGAAGCCAAGAACTCTTAGCCATGGTGAGGATGAGCCATGAACCCTTAGATATGGTTGAGACAAAGTAAAGAGTCTTCCAAGAGTGAGGTTTAGTCAAAACTTCCTAGAGAAAATGGATGAGGTAAGTTCAAAATCCATAAGAGCATGGGTGAGGCTAATCCACTTACTTGGCAAGCCTATATATGCTATGTATGACTTACTCACATGCCAAGAATGTTTCTTGAATGCTTATATTGTTCCTTGTACTCATGCATGCATTTTTAAGACTTGAATGACATATTTTATGTATGATTGAAAGGGAGATGAGTTATTGGGATTCTTTGAATCTCATTCCCTCCTCTCCAATGTCCTAACATGCTAGGTGGACCAAGTGAGCAAGATAATGGGAGTCATCAATTTGAAAGATAAGAGATTGACAACCATTTACCTAGTTTTGCTTCTTTTATGGTTATATGAGTGGCAATTGTTATAATCCCTTATTGTATATGTCCTATGACCTTATGAACATATATAATTATACAAATGTATTATGTACAAAAGAGATTTAATGTTATGTGTATGATATAATGCATTTTGGACATTGAAAAGCAAGACTAGCCTTGTATGTTCTTGTGTATGGCATGGAATGAGAGAGTGATTTTTCAAATTCTGGGTTTATGCACCTTTGAGATAAGTTTTTAATGTCATTTTTGTGCATTCCCACATGCTCAAGTGATCATGGTTGCCTTAGAACTTAAAATAGACTATTTGGATCCTCTGCAAGACATAAAATGAGCCATTTTACAATCTAATATTAGGATCTGAACAAATGAATGAATTTTCCTATAAAATCTGGCACACATATAGATCTTATCTAGAGCATTTTAGGAAGCCAAAGATCAGATTATTTGAGACATTGTGGAATTAATTATGATTTTTCAAAATTGGCATTTTTCTGCTGAACTGATATAGGTATTGTTTATATGGTTAGAAACTTGGGCTATATCATATGATGTCCAATGCTCATGAAATTTCATAATCATAAACTAGACATGATAAGCTTTCCATGTCACCAAGATCACCCTAATTGGACTTCTGAGTAGGGAGATATGAATTTTTGAAGTTGGAGGTTAGTACCAGGGATGACAGTCAATCTCTGGTATTGTTCCATCAATTTATAATGGCTAACAGCCCTTATTTAGGTTTAGACATACTTTTATCATAAAGTAAACATCTGTATCTTTCTATAATGGTAAAAAATGTATGATTTTGATTTTTTTAGAATTAGTTATGATTTTTCAAAGTTTATAACAATAAGCTAAAAATTTTGGCCGAGGTTGCACCTAGTATTTTTGTGTATTCCATTCACTTGCACAAGTTTTAGGACACTTCCTTGGATGGTTATGAGTTTTATTTGTGGAATTAAATATGAGAATGAGATAAATGAGTTCATATGGTCCACGAACACCGAATGAAAATTTTATCCTTTACGCAATGTAAATTTATTCAATATTTTTAATGCCTTTTTCTTGAGAATCATGTGCTTCATGGAAATGAACCTACAAATGGCATGAGATGAGTCATAGAATCATGGTGTTACACATACCACCCCTGAGAGTGAGAAAACAACACCTTCAAAATCAAAATATCTAAGTTTTGGAAAAATTTCTAGATTTAGGTTTTTAAGGAGCTAATTTTGTGAAATCATATTTCCTTCATTTGTTATACAAATTTGACAAACTATACTTAATGAAATCTTACTAGAAGATCTCTCCAATTATATAAGATGTACACATAGTTGTTGTCATAACATACATCACATAGCTAAACTCATATCAATTCATTTTGGCAGCATTTTTAGCTCTTTTGATACTTCAATTGGAACTATGGGGATTAAAATTTAAATTTCTTATCATTTTCATTCATGGCTACCATATACAAGTTTGTTTTGATCTAAAAGACCAAGATATAAACCTTATTTACATTAGGAGCCATATAACTAGTTTTGGCCACTTTGGACATAAAAGGGCTTTAAACTTCAAAAATTCATAATTTGAGCTATATAACTCCAATTCAAGCACATTAGGTGTCTACAGAAAGTTTATAATCTAAACTTTATACTATAAAAATTTTAAGTAAAAATGAATCTATTTGACCTTTTAAAAGTCTCAAAAACTAAGGTCATGATAGTATAAATAAAAACTACATAATTCCATAGTTTGGGCCAAATTAAAAAATTTACTAAATATTCTATAGAATTCAAAAAAATACAATCTTTGTCTTGTTAGAAGAGCTTTATAAATTATCTAGATGTTCACCAAATTTCAGCCTCAAACTAAGTCATTTGGACTATTAAGGGTAAAGGTGCAATTTATGGCTTATTTGGACTAAAATTTACTCTTAAAGTGGTCTATTTGGCCCTTAAATTGCAATCTCTTGCATTGAGCAAATTTTAATCTATTCATCCCTCATTTCCATACGTACCAATACATGAAATAAGGCTAGCAATTAAAACTACTATCTCACGTTCATCCTTGCATATACAACAAGTAGTCTCTCATAAGTGAAGACATATATTAATTGCCATCATATGTATCAAAATGTCATACAAACTTGTTCTTAAGATTTTATAAAGGTTACCAATACATGTCCTTAACATATACATAAGAGTTCATCATCAATATGTCTCATACATTATTATATACATAGTTATATCCATAAGCTGCTATTACATTATTTCCTAAACTCTAGCTCTTTTCAATTTTCTTCTCCTTGCTTGAAGAGCCTATCATGGTTAATGAGAGATAAAAAGGGGTGAGATTCTTGGGAGAATCTCAATAGCAAATCTCAATCGATATCAATGCATATAATAAAGGCAATGAGAAAATGCAAGCATGTAGTTCATAGACATCAAATAGCTCAAACATAAAATTTAGCATGAAACTTCAATTTTCATTAAGCCATGGCATCAAAACATACTATTAAGGCTCAGCTAAACTTAACTCTAAGCTAAGAAAGAGCACTACTCTCACTTCCCTGCCATAGGAAGTTAGGAGACAAAAATATAGCCTTTTAGAAGCATAAAACTTAAGATAAATGCCAATACAAAATATAGCTTATGAAATCATTAAGCAATCAATCATACAAGTATTTCAACTCATTCAAACATACAAATGCATGCAAGATAGGGAGAGATAGCTACTTGATATATTTAAAAGCTTTAAACTACTACTAAAGTCTTTGGTCATTCTCTTTTCCTTGATCTTCCTTGACTTGACACTTACAAATAAATGAACTTAGACTAGCTTATAATATTCGATTTTTCAAAACTGAATCAGAACCAATATGATAATGAAAGAAGATTCTAAAGTAAAGGGAATTAAGGATAATTAAAGATAGAATGTTAATTATGGCCTCCAAAAATAGGGTTATGAAACCATAAATGACTTGGAATCAAAGCCAAAATGATTGAATAGAATGAACCGAAATCCCAATAGTGAAATTATAATTTCAGGTAAAATTTTAGAAAATTCAAAGGAAAGAGTTTTATACACCAAAGTTAAACTCACTAAGGTTTTTAGAGGCCCTAAAAATAATAGAAACTGTTAGAATGACTAAAATATTTTCGGCGTATGATTTAGAATGTTAGTTGATTATAACTTTGACTAATTTTTTTGGAATAATTTTAAATATAAAAAATTTTAAAATAAATGCTTTTAATAAAGTAAAGAGCATAAACTTTCATATGAAAAAGACAGTTTCTAAAAAGAATACAAAATGAGCTCAAACGAAAAAGGTAAAATGTAGGGATGTAAATAAAATTTTGATATTATTTAAAATATCTATCCTCCTTCTTATTATAGCTACACCACCTCATCCTCTTCTTCAAAATTGACTTAGAGGCCTTTGAACCAGCAGCTATGGCATCTAAATATGGGAGGAGAGAGAGAGAAGAAAAAAGCCAATAAGGTAAGGAAATTTGCACAATTTCATGGTATGCTAGTTATGAAAACTTCTCTTCTCCTTATGCTTTTTCTAATGATAGTTTAGTTTCTTAAAAGGTTGAAGTTCATGACTGACCTCATGAAGAAAAGAGGAGCTTTGGAACAACTAATCATACTATAAGAATCACAAATATAGACTTAATGGGTTTTAAAGGTTGTAAATTAAGTTTATGCAATTGGAATGCTAGGAAAAACTATAAAACTTGAGTTAGGCCACCTAGGGTATTGTTTGCACCTTGAGTTGGAACATAGGAAGACATTTCAAGCCATGTAAGACCATATTCAAACTAGAAAGAAGTTAAGAAACCTCCACGTGCATCAAATTTCTAAGAGAAATCACAAAACTCCCAAAGCTCTTCATTACAATGTAGGTCTTAACCAAGCTATGGTTGGAGTACCTAGAGAGTTGTTTTATTGTTTCCAAAGTAAGTAGTCTAGATATAAATTATGAATACTAATTAAGTTATTGGAATGAATTTAGAAGACTTATTTTGGAAGGTAAAATTTTAGGGTTCAATTAGACCTAAACAAACAACTTGGCATTAGATTTGTTAACCATGCATGTAATGGCTCTAATGAGATTTATTAGAGTCATATGGCTCATATCAATGAGATTTTAGAGCCAAGAAGTTGAATTATGAAAGTTGCTTTATAAGGCATTCAAATAGGCCATATGTACATTTGAAGCCCTAGTTGACATGTATAAGGCTAATATCAGTGCAAGCATGGTTCCATTATTGATTTTGTGTTTCATTTGATGTGCTTAGGCCAAACAAGTGAATTTACATCTAAGTGTGGGTGTAGGGTCATGGAAGAAGAAAGAGTCATCAAGGGGAACTAATTGGAATTTTTATGTCAAGGTAGCTTTTCCTTTATTCTTGTATATGTATACTTGGTTTGCTTAAGTGTCTTTGATTGTCTATATGTATTGTTTGCAAATTATGTATTGTTAATTACTTGATGATCATGTGCCTTTCAATGACATTCATATACATTTGAGATTAGATTGGTTCTAGGATGGGGAAGCTTATGCCAAAAGTCCCTTGAATAAGTAAGGTGAAGCCAAAAGTCCCTTGGTAATGGGTGAGACTAAGCAAAAATTGCCAATGATGGATGAGGCTAAGTCAAAAGTCCCTAAAAGTGGGTAAAACTAACTAAAAGTCCTTCAATATTGGGTAAGGCTAAACCAAAAGTTTTTAGAGCATGAAAGTGTTATTGATAGAGTTATGGGATCCTTAAAGTAGAAATATGATTCAGCTATGGTTTTATGATATGCATACTTCCATCTTGGTCTTGAGTGAGCCATATATGTATGCTTGAATGTTGGATTAGCTATTGTGATTCTTTGAATATTACTTTTTGTAAAATCCCACATCGGTTGGAAGGGGCCTATGGCTAGCCCATATAAGTGGGGAAAATCCTCCCCCTTACGAGCGCGCTTTTCCTATGAGAAAGGACAAACCCCAAAGAACTGGGAAGGCAGGGTCAAAGACCCACGAACCAGGAAGGAAGGGATAATACTCGTGAGGCCTCTGTATGTGTAAATGTAACATCTGGTCCCTCTGTGAATGTGAGAAACGCGATGTTTGGTTTCTCTGTAAATGTCAGAAATGGGCCAAATACAAAAGAAATTCTCTGAAATAGAAGGAATTGAGGCCAAATAAAATTATGATAAAATTCTAAATCATAGAAAATGAAGATTTGAGCCTTGAGTTATCTAAAAATCAGGGCCAGAGTGATTTAAAAAATTTGCTAAATTGCCAGTGACATTTTTATAAATATGGGCACTATTTGAAAAAATCACAAGAGGGCTTTTTAAATAAAAATTGAGTTCTCTGGGGTTCTTAGAAGCCCTGAAAATCATGGGAAGCCTCAGGACAGTTAAATCCCTTCCAGTGGACGTTTTCCAATATCAGTGTACCCGAACTTTGACGGATTCGTTCGGGAAGGTTTTAACTCCGATTTGAGTGATTCCAAAGGCATTTTACTAAATTGGGAACCTAAATTTCATAATGGAGAAGACGGTTCTAAAAAAGGAGCTAAAAGAATTAGAAATGAAAATGCCAAAAATGAAGGATGAAATGGAAATTTTGGGAATTCTTTTGCTTTTAATACTTTTCTTTTTCTCATGCCCTCCCTTGCCCTCCTTTTCCACCATCTTTCTTCTGTCCAGAATAGAGAGAAGAACCAGTTCTTTTAGGCACACAAGAAGAAGCAACCTTGAAGGGAGAAAAAGTCAAGAAAAGGTAGGAAATTCTATGAAAAATTTAACATTCTCCTTAGCAAGTTACTTCTCCTCCTTCTCCTCCTAATTTCTATGGGTTTAATGGTTTTTTTAAATCTATTTTGGGGGCAGAATAAAGATAAAAAAATCGTGTTTGAAGGGAGGCAACCAAGGAAAGTGAAAAGCAACTAAGAGAAAGCAAGAAAACAAGGTAAAACTTTTATTCTTTTGTAGTTTCTTCCTTCCCCTTCCTCTTGCACGATTTAGCCACCATAAACCCAATTCTTAGGGGCTATTTTCTGTCCAAATCAAGGGGGGATTAGAGGTCTTGGAGTGCAAGGATTAAGAATCTATCATTGGAAGTAAGTAAAAGCCATTGAATTTCAAGTTAGCAAAGTGTAGGATTCTTGAAGAGTTTGTAAAAAATGATTTGATTCATGCATTCCCTAGCATATATGAGTGTTTGTTTGAGTTCCTAAGACCCCTAGGAAGCCTCCCAAGTGGCTCTCCTATCAAGGAAAAATTAGAAACCTCTTGAACCCAAAATGCTTCCATAATGTCAGCCTGGGTTAGAAAGAGTACCAAGGGGAAGTTTTAATTTGTTTCAAACTTATTTTTGAGTCATGTAGGATGGAAGAGGATGAGAGGAAGCCTTGAAAAATTTTAGAAGCCATAGATAGTGAGATGGAAGTGTAGGCTCCATAATGTAACATAATGAAGCAACTCCTAACTAGGCTCTTTAAAATAATTGTGTGATGACTCTAAGGAGTCTAAATGGAATCAAGAATCATAGATTAAAGGAGAGAAGGGAGCCAAGATCATAAATTTTTGTAGTTGCTTCATTAAGTGCCTTATTGAAGCATAATAGAGCCATAAACCAAAGTAGCATCATGTAAAGTGTGTATAATGCCAAGGCTTGTTCCCATGAGTAATTCATGTTTCTTTTGGTGTGTCTAGGCCAAGAGAAATGGTCTCCACCTTTTTGAGTGTGTGAGGTCAAAGGAGAGGAGTCAAGGCTTAAGGAAAAAATGTATGAATGCAAGCAAGGTAGCTCTCTCTACCTTCTCTTATGCATGGATGTGTGTTTAGCTTGTCTTAAAATGTGTGTATGTGTATTTTCAAGCCATGAAAAGTATGCTAGTATGATCTTGTTTGCCATGATTTCATAATGTTATGTTATACTTTTAAGTGAATGTATGATGTTTTTTTAGTTTACCTAAGTGTGGAGAGGCTAAAAACTCTTCACTATGGTGAGGATGAGCCAAGAACCCTTGAACTTGGTTGAGACAAAGTAAAGAGTCTCCTAAAAGTAAAGTGGGCTTCCAAGAGTATGGTTGAATCTAAAGTGCCTAAAGAATGGGTGAGGCAAGTCCAAAATCCATGAGGAGAAGTGTGAAGCCAATCCAAACACTTGGTGAGCTCTTGAATGTCTTGCATGACTTGTTCACATGCTAGGCTTACTTCTTGTGTAACACCCTAAAATTGATTAAGATATTAATCATGGATTTAGATTAATTAGAAATAATTAATATGAAATAATCGGGTAAGTTAAGTGAATGAAAATTTTAAAGAGATAAATTATTAGTATGAGTTTGAGATTTAATTGGGATAGAAACTTCATCTAGGCCTAAATTAATGTAGGAGATCATGATAAGAGGCTAATGGAGGCCCAATAAGCTAGGTGCAGACCCAATTTGATTTAATGTGATAGAGGCCCAATATCCACCTTTTATAGGCTCTTATAATTGGCCCAACAACCTTGGTGTAGACCCAAATCCTTTGAGCTCTTAAAACTTAGTTTGGCCTAATTAAAACCCAACAACCCAACATATGAAGCTGGCTCAACAAAGCTTAAATCTGAAGCCCATTTGGAGTTAGATGCTTGGAGCAGCCTATGACCCACATTAGACCCAACTAAAACCCTAAACACTTCAGCCCTTCCACAATTTGTTGAAACACAAACACATATCTCATTTTAGAGGTTTGAAGGGAGGCTAGGGTTTGGGGCAAGAAATCCACCATTTCTCACTTCTAAGCTCAAAATCAGCCAAAGTACTAGTTATATAACTTAATCCCCTTCTCTTTCTCTTTATTTTGGCTTAATTAATTTTTCATTTAGAGTATTTTCACCCACACCCAAAATTTGAAACTTGCCATTTGATGTTTTCATGGTGAAAATTCGTAGGTTGAGGCTAGGGCTGACATTAGGTAAGTATAAACTCTCTTTTTTGAGGTATTTTTGCTGGTTTGAGACCTCAATGATTGAATAATAGTATGGGTATTAATTTTTCATGAATTTGCTTAGGATTTAGGGTGATATATTGAAGTTTTTGGTAGAGGACACCTTCATTCTGAATTTTGGGAATTAGTAGTGGTTGGGGAGATTTTTGTACCATTGGTGGCTTTTTGCAAATTTGTCTACAAGTGAGGTAATCGGGACTATATTAATTTCATGCATATAACTATTTTAATTTCATATTTACTATACATGAATGATTTGAAATGCTGAATGAATTGGTTGGCTATCTATTATATTGTGATTGGACCTTGTGAGTCCATGGTGGAGCTGTGGTGCGACTGCCACCCATGCATGTGCTTCAATCAGGCACCGGGTTATGATCAAACCTCAGATGCACTGAGCCCTGGTTGTGCTCAATGGGGAGTAGGTGCCGTGGACGGGCCTCTCCCGGTGTTATTGGCCTTTAACATGTGAAAATATAATTGCTAGTATGGGATAGTAATCATGATAGCCTAATTGTTTCATTTACTGATATGACTGGTATGTTTTCTAATGCTTATGTGAAATCATGCATATATGTTAATTAAACTGGAATATATGATGGAATTTGCCTTGGTTACTGAGATTTGTATCTCACCCCATTTTATGGGATTATACTTCCAGGTGAAGGCCCTTCGGATAAGGATAAGGGGAAGTAAGTGGATGAAAATTCATGAACTCTAGCCATGTGTGGAGGAAGCTACACTTGGGCTAATCTGAGTAGAGTAGATGCAATTTTGTTAATCTTTTATATAGCATTATCATGTAATCATATTGCCAAGTGTAAGCTGTTATATTTTAATTAGTTGGAATGTATTTATTAAGGAGTTAAGTCTCAATATAGCTTGGTTTTGGATGTATGAACTTTATTGAATTCATATCTGGTTTACTATTGAGAATGTCATTATGAGATATATGAGATTGTTGATTTGAATCAGTGATACATGAAATCTTTAAGGGAATGTATATTTGAATGATAATTGCTGGAAGCTTATGGAATTCTACTATTTTTAACCTATGAGTTACTGGCATATGGTAGTTGGATGAGTAAAGATTTATACTTAAGTTTTGAATTAGTAATGGTAGATTAGCTGGGTAATTAAGGTACATAAATACCATTAGAGTTGCATAAATTTAGGTAGAGTGGCCCTAGAATGTTATTGGAGGGAGAGTGGAGAGTATGAGATAAGGTTTTAAGAGTTGTCGAATCAGAAGACATTTCGCTGTGGTCAAAATATTATTAGTCGCAGCCAATATAGCCAAAGTTGCCCAAGGAGAGTACCAGAGAGCAATTCGCCATGGCAAAATGTAAATTAGCCACAGCAAAATGTGAGAGACAGAATTGGGAGTCGTTCAGAAGGTAATTTGCCATGGCTAAATGGGAATTGGCCGCGACAAACTTTTATGAGAATTTGTCGAGCGTTCCAGAGAGGAATTAGCCACGGCGAAAGGGGGAATTGACCGCGACCAATAGTGAGAGACGAGTGAGGTAGGTTCCAAGAGGCTTCCTCGCCGCGGTGCCATGTAGGTTAGCCACCGCGAAGGTCCAACTCGTTGCGGTCTGTAAAGTTAAGGAGTGAACTCGAGAGCAATTGGCCATGACGCAAGGACATTTAGCCACGGCTAATGGTCCCAAACTTTCATTCTAACCTATAAATCTTGATTTTTCATATGGTAACCCCATGGGTGACTTAGAAACATTGGTAGAAGATTTTTGGGAGTTGAAATTAATCGATAATAGAATCAAAGGCTTATAAATAAATGTTTGTTTCCCTGATGTACATGAGTGCTTGTAATTATACGGTTGATGACTCTAATAACATTAAGGTTCAAATTTCCTTGTATTTTCTAAAGGTAATTAGTCGTAATGTCTTGTGACCCCAATTTATGATTATTAATCATGTATTTAACCTTAATTACAATGACTAGAAGTTAGGGTCATCACATCTTGAATGCTCATGAATTGTATTATGTCTATGCATGCATTTTTAAGGCTTGCTTTACATATATTATGTATGATTGAATGGGAGATGAGCTATTGGGATTCTTTGAATCTCATCCCCCCTTTCTAATGTCCTAACATGTTAGGTGGACCAAGTAACTATGGCAATAGGGGCCAATAACCATGAAGAAGGAAAATTGACAAGCATATGCTTAGCTTTATCCATTTTGGAACCATAATTATGTTTCTTGATGTATATGATGTTGTAAATGGTCTATGACCCTTGAAACATGTATAAATATGATATTATGTGATGTTTAAATGTATGGATATCATGTATGACCTCTAGCATATATTTTGAGTATGAGATGCCAAAGTGTGCAATGTGGAAGTTTGATGGAAATGTGCATAAGTGTGAGTTAAATGGCCAAAATAAGATGTATGAGGTTTGGGACTATTTGGGTAGCTCACACAAGTCTTAAATATACTTTTAGACTTGCTCAAAAGGTTCCAACACCAAGGGAAAGCCATTTGGCAAGTTTGGTACCCCATATGGACCCAAATTTGATCATAATGGAACCCTATGTCACTTTTTGGCCAAATGAGTTAGTCTTGATCTGAAATTTGGCACGAAATTAGGTCTCATTGAGATATTTTTGAAAAGTTAAAGATTATAATTGTTGGAGGTCTACAGAATATTTGATGATTTTTCAAAGTTGACAATTTTCATGGTTTCTGGTTTTCTGCACTATTCATTTGGTCCAAATTTGCATTCTATCACACAAGGCTCAAATGATGTCCAATTGATATGAAATTTCATACAGAGAAACTAGACAATTATAGTGACTCGTATCAACTAGAATCACCTCATTTAGAGGTCTAGAGAGGGAGAAATAAATTTTTGAAGTTTCTGTCCAGTATTAGTAAATTTGCTCAACCAAAAGTACTGTTTCATTGAATTTCGAGGTCTGGGCTTGATGAACTGATTTGGAGATATTTTTTCTCTCTAGTTAACATCCACAAATTTTCAAATTGGTATCATTTGCATATATTGGATTTTTGTGGAATTAATTGGACATTTTCAAAATTTTTTGTAGAATTCTGTGATAGTTCCAGATTTCAGTTGGACCTTTAGACCATTTTAGATGTCAGTCATCCTCTATGATGCATGTTATGGTCTGGGCATATTTTTAGTATGAAGTATACATCCTAATATTTCCAAAATGACTAAGAACACATAGGTTTGATTTTTCTAGATTTAGTTATGATTTTATGAAATTTGTCCAGAAAAGAGGCCAATTTTGGTCGAGAAGGAACTTCCATTTTCCATGCTCCATTTCGGTTTCCATGAGTTGTGGGCATGATTTTATGGTGCAAATGAGTTTTAATGATGTAATTAAACATGAGGATGTATAGTATGAGCTCCCACGGTCTGCGTGACACCGATTCAAATTTTTAAATATAGCGTAATGCGAAAATACGCCCATTTCCCTTGCTTTTTCTATGGGAATCCTATATGTTTTATGATATTATGTCATTTAAAAGTATAAGATGAGCTAGGATTTATGGTGTTACACTTTTTTCCTATCTCTACTAATCATGTTTTTGTGGAATTAATTAGACATTTTCAAAATTTTTTGCAGAATTCTGTGACAGTTCCAGATTTCAGTTGGATCTTTGGACCATTTTAGATGTCAATCATCCTCTATGATGCATGTTATGGTTTGGACATATTTTTAGTATGAAGTAGACATCCTAAGATTTCTAAAATGACCAAGAACACATAGGTTAGATTTTTCTAGATTTAGTTATGATTTTATGAAATTTGTCCAGAAAAGAGGCCAATTTTGGCCGAGAAGGAACTTCCATTTTCCATGCTCCATTTTGGTTTCCATGAGTTGTGGGCATGATTTTATGATGCAAATGAGTTGTAATGATGTAATTAAACATAAGGATGTATAGTATGAGCTCCCACGGTCCACGTGACACCGATTCAAATTTTTAAATATAGCGCAATGCGAAAATACTCCCATTTCCCTTGCTTTTTCCATGGGAATCCTATATGTTTTATGATATTATGTCATTTAAAAGAATAAGATGAGTTAGGATTTATGGTGTTACACTTTTTTCCTATCTGTACTAATCATGGCCAGGTGACTCTCAAGGAAAAAAGAATAATGAACAGAAGGCCTAGGGAGAGCAACCTTGACAATGAAATTTACTTTAAAGTATACTCTTGATCACATGATTATATACTCTCATATTTTAGTGTATGAACATGCAAACATATTTAAAAGTGCTAGACTATGATATAGAGACCATTCATGGATTGTAATATGTGATATAATACAATTTGGTACCTTGAGTTCCAATACATAAATGTGGATTCTTGCATGTGAAATGGTGATTTTTAGTTGTATGGCAAATTTGACAAGATGGATTAGTCCTATATGCTATAATTGTGAATTACAACTTACCCAAAATAAGAAATGGCATTTTAGAACTCATTTGATACCATTTGGAACCAAAATTTAGTCTATTTGAGCCATAAAATATCCATCTACCCTTGATAGCCCAATTGAGTAAGTCTTGGGTTGAAATTTAGTAGGCAATTAAAGGATATTAAGAGATTTCTATAGAATTAAAGATCATAATTTTTGGAGCTTTATAGAATATCTTATGAATTTTTGAATTTGTCTGAATTATGTAGAATTCTGTAATGTACTATTCCAAATGAATTCATTTTGACTTGACATTTTTACAACATAAAGTTCATATCATAAGCTTTATTGTAAACACCTAATTTACATAAATTGAAGCTATATAACTATAGTTATGAACTTTTGATATTTGACCCATATTATGTCAAAAGGAATTTGAAATGGCTATATGACTTTCTTATGCAAATAGAGCTTGGCTTATATCCACATGGGTTAAAACAAATATGTCTATGGAATTTATGAATTGAAATGGAAGGAAATTATAATTTTAACCTCTAAAGTTCCATTTCACATGTGGAAAGCCTGTGAGAACCTTGCTAAGTGTCTTAATGCGATTATATTTTGATGCCTCTGGAAGTAAATGATATAGGAATAACCATGCCTCTAAAAATAAAAGATATGTAGGTGACTATATATGAATATCAAAGCTAGGACAATATGTTATTGACAAGGTGGAAGATCTTGTCAACAAGGTCTTGAGTCTAGTAGAGAAAAAGAACCTTGTCAATAAGATCTTTTACCATATAACAAGATATTCTCTATTAGAGAAACCTAGAAAAACCAAGATATTGGCAACTCTATCAACATCCTATCAAAAATTTTTCTATTATAGTAAGCTATAGCACATAATATGTGATGGTATGACATAGTTTGGCCTACATATATCAATTTATAATCTAACATAACTCATTAGATCCATTCTAACTCTTATTATTAGCATCTAATCATATTAGAGTTTAATATGCATCTTTAAAACATTTTAGATCTCTTAGGAGGCAACTCTTACATTTCACTTTCTAAGCTCCAAAATCTCACTTGCTATGAGCCATATAACTCTAATGGAATTCATTAGAACTATCACATGCAAGTCTAGGCAAGATAAATACCAAGTTACTTCTTTAGGTCCTTTTAAACCTTAAAATTTCATTTTTCAAGATAGAGCTCTTAAATTCATTCCAATTATTTTATTAGTGTTTATTCATCACATTTAAGCCTTTTAAAACCCTATAATTCATAAAAAATCTCCCTAACAACTTCTTCTCCCTTTAGGTTGATGTTGTACCTATACACACCACACTTAAGAGTTTTGCCTCTTCCATAGAGAATTTTATGAATATGGAACATCTTTGAGTCTTTTCTAGTTTAAGTTTGGTCTTAGATGGTTTAAAACATCTTTCTAGGGTTTTGTAACTTTCATAGTGCAATAAAAAACTTAGGTTCTCTAACATGAATTCTATGGCTTTTTAATTGATTTTTGTTTTTTTGCATAATCTTAATTTCGATACTTCGAAACCCTTACTTCTATCAAATTTTAGCCAAATTCTATCATACCATCATATATCTTATCTATATCTTTTATTATATATATTCTTTCATGGCAAAATATGGTAGCTAATTCTTTAGTAGTGGAATTTATAATCATTGAAAAAGTGTCAATTTGTCATAAAATGTTCTCACATAGATTCTTATCATTCCAATACTCAAATCCATACATAACCAATTTATTATGCTCAAATTATTACATAGAGAAGTATCAAATTCATAAATTTGGTCATATGCATATTTTGAACTATACAGCACATAATAGGGAAAAAATTTCAAATATTCATAACTTGAGCTACACAATTTTAATTAATGCAAATTATGTGTATTTAAAAAAATTATGATGAGAGTTACCTACTGTAAAAATTTCAGGTCAAAATGAGTCCATTTGTTCTCTCAAAAAATACAAAATCTAAGACAAACCATATGAATAGTGTTGTAGAATTTCTACATAATTTAGCTAGATTCAAAAATTCATAGAATATACTATAGAGCTCTAAAAATTATGATCTTTGACTCTGTAGAAAGCTCTTAATGTTCTCTAATTGCTTGTCAAATTTTAACTCAAGACTTACTCATTTGGCCTATCAAAGATAAAGGGACATTTTATGGTTTAAATGGATTAAGGTTTGGTTCCAAATGGTACCAAATGAACTCTAAAAGGGCATTGTTCATTTTGGGCAAATTTCAATCCACAATTATAGCATGTAGGACTGATCTATCATATCAAATTTTCCATGCAACTGAAAATCATGTTTTCACATGCAAGAACACACATCTATATATGGGAACTGAAGGTACCAAATTACATTATCTCATGTATTACCTTAAAAGGAATAAGTTAAGGCAAAAGAAGAAAATTTTGGCACTAAAGGTAGCAACTAGCATTAAGCAACTAGAAGATAATGATGGAGATAGCATACTTGATCAACAAGACTGCACTCTCCTCAAAAGAAAAAAGGTAAGGTGCTTAAAGATGAAAAATCAATATAGAAGGAAGCAATTGGCATACCAATCATTAAAGGAAGAGCAAAGTAAAAATGATGTTACTGGCTTTGAATGTAGTAAGCAAGGCCACAAAAAGTAGGAATATCCATATCTTAAGAAGAAAAGTGGCATAACATCAAGTAGAAAGAAAAAAACAATAGAATTTTAGAGTGATGATGAATTTCAAGAAAGTGATGAGAATCTAACCTTTGTCTAGGAAAAGCAACCGAGGTATGTCTTACCCCTTCTTTAGATAATATTCCATCATATGAAGAATTGCAAGATACTTTAGATGAATTGTTAGTTGATTTTTAAAAATTGTTTACAAAGTATAGTGAACTTAGTAAAGTAAAACATCAAACTTGAATAAAGTTCATATAGTTTAGAAATGGAATTGGAAAAGGATATGGAGGAAAATAGAAAATTGATTCATGAAGTTGAAAATTTTCAGGTCTTAGATTTTCAAAAATTGAAAGAAGAAAATGAAGTGTTAAAACAATAAGTGGTTACCCTAACAAATGATTTTAAAAACTTGATAAATGGTGTAGAAAATTTGAATATCTTTTTAGGAAAATAGAAAGGTGAGTTTGACAAAACTTGTCTTGGTTTTGATAAATCCAAAATGGTTAAACTTTACAAAAAATATCTTTACAAAAGCATCCAAGCCATTTAGTCCCTTTTGTGAAATGATTTTATTGTTGCAAAAATGGGCATGCGTCATACAATTGTGCTTTAAAGAAAAATCAATATGCTTGCTCTAAAGTTTCACAAGTACCTAAAGGTACTTATGTATCTAGGACAAAAGAAGCTAATCTTGTAGGACCTTAAAAAACTTAGGTACCAAAATCTAGATGATTTTTACATGTAGGTATATGCCTAAGGTTCATTTTTTCAAAAAGGATTAATATGAAGAACTTTCAAGGCATGTGAAGAAAGTGTCATATTAAATGGTAAAAGCTAAAAGAAAAGAACTGTGTTATTGCCATTAGGTTTCAAGCTTCAAGAAAATGCCAAGTATTTTAAAGGATAAAATTAATATAGTAAATTATATTAAGTTGTTCTTATTTATGGCATAGTGAATATTTGGTAAAAGAAAAATTGTGTTTCATTTTTCACACATTTTCTATTGAAAAGCATTTGTACAACATTATTTTAGTCAAAATTTTTTTATAGAAATATGCTTGAAATATTTTGTACTCTTTGATTGAAAAGTTTGCCAATGTTTTGATGTAGTTATATGCTTCAATTACTTTTTCCAGTTAACAGAATCCTAAGACTTTTAAGTCAAATTTAATGGTGAAAACCAAAAAACATGTTTTTTTGAATTATAATCTTATACTTGAAGTTTTGAACATACATTAATATTGAAAATATGCTTTTGCCATGATTTTACAAATATCATATATTTTATATTGTTGATGATCTTCTTGCAAAAACTATGGTCTTATCTAGGGCATATAGGTTGGGCTAGGCTAGGCTTCATGTTACTTGAGGCCTAGCTAAGTTTGATGGTTATTCTACATTTTGTTGCCTGAGGCTTGGGCAACTAGACCTTGTTTCACACTAGGTCTAGTTTGTGACAACCCTAATTTCTAATAATTGTAATTAAGGTTAAATACGTGATCAATAATCATAAATTGGGGTTACAAGACGTTACGACTAATTACATTTAGAAAATATAGGAAAATTTTGAACCTTAATGTTATTAGAGTCATCAATCATATAATTACAAGTACTCGTTTACATCAAGGAAACAAACATTCATTTATAAGCTTTTGATTCTATTACCTATCAATTCCAACTCACAAGAATCTTCTACCAATGTTTCTAAGTCATCCCTTCAGATTACCATATGAAAAACCAAGATTTTCTAGTTAATATAAGGGTTTTAGGACGTTCGCCATGGCTAAATTCCCCTTAGCTGTGGCCAATTGCTCTCGGGTTCGCTCCTTACTTCGTCACTGGTTTCGTTGCGGCGAGTTGGACCTTCATCATGGCTAACCTACATGGCGTCGCGACGAGAAAGCCTCCTAGAACCTACCTCGCTCGCCTCTCACTATTGGCCGTACCCAATTCCCCCTTTTGCCACAGCTAATTTCTCTCTAGAATGCTTGTCACATTTTAACAAAACTTCGCTGCAGCCAATTCCCATTTAGCTGCAGCGAGTTACCCTCTAGATGACTCCTAGTTTTTCCTCTCACATTTTGCTGTGGCAAATTGCTCTCTGGTACTCTCTTGGGGCAAATTCGCCTCTATTGGTCGCGGCGAAATGCCTTCTAATCCTACAACTCCTAAAATCTTATCTCACACTTTCCACTCTCTATCTAGGAGCTTTCTAGGACCACTCTCCCTCAATTTGTGAAACTCTAATGGTGTTTATCTACTTGATTTACCTAGTTAATCTATCCTTATCCACCTTAAGATTTAAAGTATTAGTTTCTACTCACCAAGCTATCACACATCAGCAAAAACCATAATTTAGTGACAGCAAATGTATTCAGGACACAAGGTGCATGGGGCCAATGCTTAATGTTCATAGAAGGTTAAGCCACTTATCCATTGTTAGTCAATTACAACTATAATGTTCAATTCCATGATAATTAAATTACATATACAGTCACTATACTTAACAATTCATGATGCAATGCAATACAATAATGATACAAAACTAGTAATCTAGTTACAATATAATTTGACAAGGCTTCAAAACCTATGTGCTACCAAACTATTTAATAAGCTCCCATTAATTTTCTCCTTGCCACTAAGAGGTCCGATCCTTGAAAATGTTAACCCATAATGGGGTGAGATATACAATCTCAGTAACAAAAGGCAATTTCCATATACATGTACAAGTTAATCAATCCAATGCAATTTCATGTCATCAATACCAGAATCATCAATTCAATTTGCAAATAAATTAGTTGAACTACCAATAACTACTGTCCCATACCAGCAATCATACACAACATGTTAATGGCCAATAACATCAGGAGAGGTCCGTCCATGGCACCTACTCCGTAATGAGTACAACCAGGGTTTAGTGCATCTAGGGTCTGATCACAACCCGGTGCTCGATCGAAGTACATGCACGGGTAGCAACTGCACCACAGCTTCACCATGGACTCACAAGGTCCAATTACAATAACAATTCAAGTAGTCAACCAATAATTTAGCATTTCAAAATCAAGCATGTGTAACAAATATCAGATTAACATGAGCATATATATGGAATTAGGAAAATAACCCCATTACCTCAATGAAACCAATTACTCTTCCTCTAGCTACCATAACAATCCAAATGCACATCAAGCCTAGCCTCTTAAAGGGTCAATTGCACCAATTCAAGGTCAAGACATCAAAGCTCACAATGGTTCACTCCCCACATCTCCATTTTCACAATTATACAAGACATGCACCAAAAGTCAGTGCAAATGATGGAAATTTAGTACATACATCTCATAAAAGAGAAAAATCACTTACCCATACATCTAAGAGTTTAAATGGACTGAGTTGAGCCTCAACTACCAATAAAACACCATAGGACATTCTCAAATTCAGATTTCAGTCATCAAGCCCAAAATTTTCATTATTTCACCTTTATCTCCTTGTAATTTTGCATAATAATAGAACCCATTATGAAAATCAATCTATGAGGACATTTTCCAGCAAAGTAATACATAAAATGAAAGGGAAATGCTTACCCAATCACCCCTCTAGCTTCTGACTCTAAAAATCTTACAAGGAAACACCCAAACACCAAATTTCAAATTTGAGAAGGAGATGAAAATGCTCAAAACTAGAAACTAATCAGACCAAAATGAAAAGGAGAATGAGAGGGACATGTTTTATATAGATTACCTTGGCCAAATCTTCCTCTAGAAGTGAGAAATGGTGGAGGAATGCATAAAACCCTAGCCCCTCTTCTCAAGTGTGAAAATAGCTTTCTAAGTATATAGAACATGAATTTCTTGACAGCCAAATAGGTGGAGAGAAGACTTCTTAGGATTTTAGTGAAGATGGGCTGGTCCAGTGGGCCCATTATTTTAAGTGGGCTGGTGCTAGGTGAGATGGGCTACAGAGACTCTTAGGGTTAGAGAGAGTGTGCTGATTTAAAGGCCCAAAATCTAGTGGGTTCAAAGATTAGTGTTAGTTGGGCTAAGTATCATTAGTTGGGCTATAGAGTTGTAGTTGGGTTAAGCCAAATTTCAAAAGTCAATCTAATTTGGGTTTGCATAATGTGCATTGGGCTAGCTCATATAAATTGGGACTTGGGCCCCTATTTTACTAAATCAGATTAGGCCATTGCTAGGTAATCTCTCTTGGCCCAAGTCTCATGATAAGGAGTTAGGCTTGCACCTAAAATCATTGAGCCTCCATAAATCCTTATCTATGGCTTACTAAAATTAATTTTAGGCCCAAATTAAGCTTTAACCTAATTGAAATCTTAAACCTATATTAATAACTTTATTTCTCTGCAAATTTTCATTCATATAGCTTACCTAATTATTCTATAACAATTATTCTTAATTAGTCTAAATACATTATTAACACCTTAATTAATTTTGGGGTGTTACATAGTTGGGCCAAAATTGGTAAGGTCAAGCCAAGTGTGTGTGTATACGTATATCTCTATATTGTTTTTACTAAGTAATTTATATGACTTCTCCAAATTCAAAATAGACATGCTAGTGTAAATATGATAGTTGTGTAAATTAGTGCCATCACTAATACAATTTGTCAAACTGAAGGTTTCATCTTTTATTCGTAGCCTTAGATTAAGCTTCCCATGAGAACTACTAAATTAAATTATCTAGAGCAGAGAAGAAAGGCACAAAGAGACCTTAAAAGAGCTTTTATCATCAAGCATGTTCTTTCTACTGGTCATTCTAATGTGCAAAAGATTATTTAGTGACTTCACACCATCCATTGACAAACCAAGAAAATATCTTTTAACTATATTGATAACTACTGGAGAAAAATTTAGCCTTTCAATTTATTGAAAAAGCATTCAAGATCTTTATTGACCTTAGAAAAAATTTAGTTCACAATACTATCATGATCTTTAGTACCATCCCTAGTCGAACCTTAAGACACATATAATTATTTATTGTATCAAATAATTCAATCACAATATAACAAATCCATCATGTGTTGAACTTAAAGAACTAAATGCAAGACTTTCAAAGTCTTAGTTTGAAATGTTATAATCATGCTCCCAATGTTCAAACCTATGCAAATGCATGAGAGGGCAAACTAATCAAAGTCTTCACTAGTTAACTACATCAATACATAACAAAACATTGATTGTAATACAAAACTTTTATATTGTAGTTCAAATATAAGAATTCCATTACTTAAAACAAGCTCATATCCATTGTGTATTAGGAGTAATCAACAAATTGATAACTATACTACTAAAACCATAACTAACATTAGTAAAAAAATTGTCTTACCTTACAAATAGCATAATTTCATCAAAGATTATGACATGCAAATTGCTTTTGTCCCCTACAAATTAAATAATGGTTCACTGGATCAATGATAATAGGAAATTTTACCTTTTAGTTATATGTAATGCCCATATGCTCCTTAACTTTGGTTCTTTAATCACGTTCATAATAGGCAAAGAGGTCCCTCACATTCTTTTTATTTTCACCAACATATTTGCTCAAGACTTCAATGCCATTTATGCATTTACAATCTACTACAGCCATTAAAAAGAAAAGTCCAATACTAATTTAACTGATTTTAGCTTTAAACATCATTTAAAAAGAAAAGGAAAACAATATCATAATGATTATCTAAAGGTCTTATCTCTACTTATTGTTTATTTTTGACAACATACATAATGATTTCACGTAGATGTGTGCATTCCAACTTAATACATGTCATACTATCATAAGATGTACATATATTTAATCTCATCTTTCATTAACAACAACAATATTCTCATATTAATATCTTTGGCAATGGATTTTACCGTTATTAAAATATCAATTCTTTAAATTGATCATTATTAATTATCCTCGACATAGAAATTTTCAAATTCATATCACACAAGTTTTCCAAGCTCAAAATATCACAAAAGGAGATTAAAATTTGAATTCTATTTCATTAATTCAATTTTTTTGCTTGGCTCCATAATATGTCTTAATTTTGAAAAAAACAAATCATAACATGAGCTACAAAACTTAGATTCATGCAAATTAGGTGTTTATGGAAAGCTCAAGATATGAACTACATACTATAAAAATTTTAGGCAAAAAATAAAAAATCATTTAGGCCACAAAATTCTCATGGAATAGTAACTGCTACAGTAATCAAACATAAACTAGAACTAAAACTTTAGACATGCATATCTTTGGCTACATAGCTCTTTTTTATGCAAACTATGAAAACTCATAATGTCAACTATATACCTATAAAATTTCATGAGCACTGGAGGCCATTTGACCCTTAAAAAACACAAAAAACTAGACTTGAACTAAATGAACAATACACTAGATTTTTTGCATTTTTCAGCCAACTTTAAAACTTCATAATGAATTCTATAGTGTTCCAAAAATTACGTTTTTTAGCTTTGTAAAAAGCTCTAAATGAGTTCTAAATGCTTACCAAATTTCATGCAAAAATTTGTTTATTTGGCTTACTTTTGGTTTAGGTGCAAAAGATGACTCAATATGGTACAAGTTTACGTCCAAATAGTTTAAAATGGACCACTTTATTTCATATAACCACTTGGGCACATTTTAAATGTAAAACACAACATATATGACTGGTTTATCATGTCCCAAACATCATGCAACTCAATTTCACTCTCCTACTTGCCATTACACACATGTATTTCATGACACTCACATGGTCACTTTACATAATACTTTATATCTACATTCAAAAATGAGATTTACATCATAATCCCATACTTTTATAGTTGTGAGAATGGTTATATCACAAAATATATATACATCTTTATATGTTCAACAAAATACATAAAACTTAAAATGTAGTCAAAGTATGTCATCTCATACTCTTTGGTCTTCATCTTTGGCTTCTTGGTAATTCCCTAGACATGGATAGAAATAATATGGAGAAGAATGAGATTCTAAGAATCCTAATAGCTCATTCAACCTTCAAGAAAGCATACAAGGCATTCCAATGATCAACGAAAGCATGTATGCATGTCAAGTAATCATACATTATTCAAATTTATACATTAGGGATCCCATGATTCCAACAAGACCAAAACAAGTTCTAGGGACGTTTAGTCTACTTCACCCATTATTTAGGGATTTTTGGTTTGGCCTCACCCATTTCAAAGGTCTTTTAACTTAGTTTCCTTAATATTTGAGACTTTTGGCCTTGTCTCACCCATTTTAGGAACTTTTAACTTTACCTCACCCACTTCAAGGGATTTTTGGCACAACCTCACCTCTTACGAACCAATTCAACACCATATGAAATAAAATGTCATGCCATATCATATGTAATGTGTAATTTTTGTTAAACGATGAAAATAGATATATTTTCAAAGCAAGTCCCCTAAAATGAATTAGTTAAGGTCCTAAAAAATTTAAGTAGCATTCTAGGCTCCTAAAAATGAGAATCCTAGACTTAGATGGAAAGAAAAATGGAGCTAGAATGAAGAAATGAAATTGAACAAAAGGTTGACGAAACATAATGGCATTTTTATAATTTTGAGAAAATTTTAGAATTCACACAGAATGGCTTTTTAAATGAAGGTTTTGAGTTCTCAGAAGGCCTAAAAACCATGGGAAGCCCCGAGACAGTTAAAATCCCTCTGGTGGATGTTTTCTAATATCAGTTAACTCGAACTTGGACGGATTCGTTCGGGAAGGTTTTAGCTCCAATTTGAGTGATTCCAAAAGAGTGTTATTAAATTGGAAACCTGAATTTCATAATGGAAAAGATAGTTCTCAAAAAGGAGCTAAAACAAATTAGAAGCAAAAATGCCAAGATGAAGGGACAAAATTGAAAATTTTGAAAAGTCTTTCTTAACCTCCTTATATATATATGAGGTGCCCCACTTCCTCATTCATTTAGCCACATTTGTTTCTACCCTAAACCAGAGGAGAGAGCTAGGGTTTGAGGCACATAAGAAGGAGAAGAAAAGAAGGAGAAAAACAAGGAAGAGGTATAGAATTTCTTAGTCTTTTTCATGCTTTCTCTTTAGTAAACTTCTTCTCCTCCATTTCCCTTTCTTTCCTATGGTTTTATTGAAGTTCTTGGATTTGTTTTGAGGGCAGAATAGAGGGAAAAATTCGGAATTGAAGAGAGAAGGCCAAGAAAAGTGAGAAACAAGCAAGAAAAGCCAAGGAAACAAGGTAAATTTTCATTCCTATGGTAGCTACTTCTTCTCCCATTCTCTCCTTGGTTTGTCCAACATAAGGGGCTGCAAGAAGGCTTGGATTTTGGGCAAAACTAAGGGTGAATCTTAGGAAGTTAAGGAAGGAGAATAAGGATATGCAAAGAAAACAATAAAAAATAATTAGATTACAAGATAGAAAACCTAGGGTTTCTAGTATCCCTTGTAAAATCTAATTTGATACAATAATTCCTAGACCCAAATGAGTGTTTGAATGAGCTCCTAAAATTCTTAAAAGGTTTCCCATATGCATCTTCCATCAAGAAAACAAAACAAGCTCCATGGATGCTAAGAAGATGCATAGGTTCAGCCAAGATGGTTTCATATACCTAGGGATAGTTTTAAATTTTTCCAAGCCCATTTTTGAGTCATATATGATGAGTGAAGATGAGGGAAAACCTTGGAAAAAATTTAGGAGCCTTAGAGAATGAATTGGTGTCATAGGTTCCATAATATGACCAAAGGAAGTAACATTTAATTAGGCTCTTTATTTTAATTGTGTGATGACTCCAAGAAGCTTAAAAGGAGTCAAGAATCATAAATGAAAAGAAAGAATAGAGCTTAGAACTCAATTGATAGATGTTGCATCATTAGGTGTATTTAAGAACCATAAATGAACTATAGGACAAAGTTAGAGTTCCAAGTAGATGTATGGCCTTAGAAATGACTCCAAGAACTTAATTAGCTTCCATATATTGTGTTTAGGCCAAGAGAAACAAATCCCACACGTTTGTGTGTGTGAGGCTGAGAAAGGGAGAGCATTTCTAAGAGAAAAAATCTGTGGTTGCAACAAAGGTATCTCATTTCTCTTTCTCTCATGCATGAATGTGTGCTTAACTTGTCTTTAAATGGTGTATGTATATTTTAAGCCATGAAAAGTGTTCTAACATGTGCATATGTATTATGGTACCATGATATTGTAATATGCTTTTAAATGATGCCTAGTATGTGTGCTTAGGTTTGCTTGAGTGTGGTGAAGTCAAGAACTCTTAGCCATAGTGAGGATGAGCCAAGAACCCTTAAAATTAGTTGAGATAAAGTAAAGAGTCTCCCAAGAGTGAGGTTGAGTCAAAACCTTTTAGAGAAAATGGGTGAGGTAAGTACAAAATCTATAAAAGAATAGGTGAGGCTAATCCACTTACTTGGCAAGCCTATGTATGCTTTGTATGACTTATTCAAATGCCAAGAATGCTTCTTGAATGATTGCACACTTTATGATACTCATGCATACATTTTTAAAACTTGTTTTGCATTCTTTATGTGTGATTGAAAGGGAGATGAGTTATTGGGATTCTTTGAATCTCATTCTCTCTTCTCCAATGTCCTAACATGTTAGGTGGACCACATGAGCAAGGTAATAGAAGCCATCAAGTTGGAAGATAAAAGTATGCCAACAAAGTATCTAGATTTTGCTTCTTTATGGCCACATGAGTGGCAAATGTTGTAATACATTATTTTATATGTCCTATGACCTTATGAACATATGTAATTATGCAAATGTATTATGTACAAATGAGATTCAAAGTTATGTGTATGATATAGTGCATTTTGGACATTGAGGAGCAAGACTAGACTTGTAGATTCTTGTGTATGGCTTGGGGTGAGTGATAAGCATGATATTTTATACATTTTATTCTCCTTAATTTAGACATTTTAGTTCCAAATATGATTTTAGGAGTCTAATTAAATGGAATTTGGTTTTAATAGCCATTTTCTACATTTTAGGAATTAATTTACAAATTATTGGATTTTAATGCATAAATTTATCTTAAATAATTTTGTGAAAATTCCTATTTGATTTTTCCCACTCTTTTGTGCAAGATTTTCAATGGACAATTAAAGCTTGAATGAACTTTTCCATGGAATCCACACACTTACATGAAGTCTTGTGATCATCACACACATGCATGGCTCAAGAACGAAGGAAAGAAAGAAGGAAGCTTCTTCATTCATTCGGGCTGGATATCACGAGTAGAAGGAAGGAGAAAGAGGCAGCTTGTGTGAAGAGAAAACTGCATGGAAAATATTTGGAGCAACAAATGAAAGAGAAGTTCACGTAGAGAACGTGCAGGAGCTAACGTGATGGCTACAACACGAAAGAGAAGTAGGAAGAAGGAGGCTCGAGTTGCTCATGCAAACAGCAGCACACTCATTCGGTTTTGAAGGAATAAAAAGCATCGAGCAAGGAAGCAATGAGCTGCTGGATGACAAAGAAGAGTTGAAGGAGCTGAAACAAGAAGCTTGCATGGAAAACATGAGGAGAAGCTTACGTGAGAATCAGAAATAGAGCTGGAGAAAGCGAGCAAATTAAGGAATGAAGAGAAATAGAAACTAGAAGAAAGCTTCATGCTTGGATGGAGAAGAGCAGCTCACGTGAACTCACACTCATGTAGAACCAAACGAAGCATGAGGGATCTCTGGCTGAACGAGGAGAACGAGCTGCATGATTCATGGATAACATGAAGAAGCTGCAGAAACAGTAGAAGAAATTCATGTAGAATATAATAAAATAAACAGCGGGGCCCACACCTATACACACATGCGGAAACACGTATAGTATCACGATGAAGAACAACGTCAGTGAGCTGAAGCTGGGAGCTGTGGAAAAAAATTGCTAAGACGATGAGCTGCAAAGAAGGAGGAAAGCGAGCTTAACGAGAAGAAGAAAACGTACTGGAAGCAGCTGAAGGGAGGACGCTGAACTGGGTAGAACGTGCATGAGAACGAGAAAAGTAACGTCTAGTTATACGTAGGAGCAGCAGAAAGATTTACGTGGAAACCATGCTGAAATTTACATGAAGAGGCTAAGAAGCTACGGGCATTAGGAACAGCAGCTGGGCACATGACTTTTAAGGAGGAAGGGATTCGAACAAGTTGATACATTCACGCCTCATCCATTCGCACAGTCCAACACATTCACGCCTCCAGAATTTCAGAAATCGTTGCCTATATATATCAATTCAATATAATTTGTTGAGTCCAGCATTTATCCATCTTTCATCATTCATCCCATTCGCTGCATTCCATACATCCTCTTAATCCATTCCATCCATCCTTCACCCCTTCATCCATCCTTCGTCCACCCATTCATCCTTTACCCATTCCATCTTCCATCTCCAACATCCCATGAAGTTCTAATCCATCTTGAGGCTAGCTAGGAGGAACCCTTGGAGAAGCTTGAATCTATGGAGAAGACTCAGAATTTTGGCTAAGAATTCCTTTATTTTCCTACATTTTTTCTCTTTCATATATTATCTTGGTTAAGTTGTATTTGATAGAGAATTTGTGTAATTGTAATTAGTGGCTAGTTAGACACTAATTAGGAAGTCTTTTTGTTGATTAATTGATTTGATTAGACATTGGACATTGATTTCCCATATGTGCTTCGAAGGTGTTTGATAAAATACATGAGTGAGATTATTTGTTTGAATGTTTAATTTGAAGATTCTTTAATGTTTAGTTGGTTAATTAAATATTTAGGATGATTCAGAGGCTGATTAATCAGTTAATCAATCAAATTGGGTGTTCATTGATCTTAGAAATAAGAATTGATAATTTAATGTGGAGTTGAGGTTTCAATTCAACGTTAGATCGTTAATCTCTCGAATCTTGAGTGGTTACCCAAGATAATTTGTTATGAACACAATTAGGAACTCTTAGACCAGAATTAATCACAATTAGATTAGGATAAGGATAGTGGATACCAAGGGATAAATCCAAAGCTAGTCACAAGCCCATCTTTCACCCATAATTCACCCAATTAGGTAGAATTTAGGAATTTTAATTCAATTTAGTTTTAGGTTAGTTTAATTCAATCAAAACCCCCTTTAGTTTAGAATTTTTTAGAACCTTTTAGCATTTGGAAAACTCAATTAAACATTGAACTCCAATTCCAAGGGAGATGACCTAGGTTGTGCCACTAACTATATATTTTATCAACCTAGTTTTATTTTGAGGGTTGCGCGATGAGCCACTCAGTGAGAGAGTGAGTTTTCAAATTCTAGGTTTATACACATTTGAGACAAGTTTAAAATGTCATTTTAGTGTATTCCCATGTGCTCAAGTGGTCATGGTTATCTTAAAACTCAAAATGGACTATTTGGACCCCTTATACGACACAAAATGAGCCATTTTGCAACCCAATGTCAAGATCTGGCCAAATGAACGAATTTGCCTATAAAATTTGGTATACATATAGATCTTATTAAAAGATTTTTGAGAAGCCAAAGACCAGATTATTTGGAGCTCTATAAAATTAATTATAAATTTCCAAAGTTGGCATTTTTTTGCTGAACTGAGGCATATACTATTCATATGGTTAGAAACTTAGGCTATGTCATTCATAGGATAATGATGTCTAATGCTTATGAAATTTTATAAGCATAAACTAGACATGATAAGCTTTCTATAGGCACTAAGATGATCCTAATTGGATATTTGAGTAGAGAGATATGAATTTTTAAAGTTGGAGGACAGTACTAGTAATGATAATCAACCTCTGGTACCGTTCCATCAATTTCTAGTGGCTGGCAGTCTTTGTTGTGGTCTAGATAGCATAAAATAGACATCTATAGCTTCCCAAGATAGTAAAGAATGCATGATTTTGATTGTTCTAGAATTAGTTATGATTTTTCAAAATTTATGACAGTAACTTAGTGTTTTATGTATTCCATCCACTTGCATGAGTTCTAGGCCATTTCTCAGGATGGTTATGAGTTGCATTTGTGTAATTAAATATGAGAAATAGATGGATGAGTCCATATGGTCTATGGGACACCGAATGAAAAATTTATCTACTACGCAACATAAATTTATTCAATATTTTTAATGCCATTTTCTTGCTTTCTTGTGAGATGCATGGCATGAGTCATGGAAATA
The DNA here is from genome assembly GCA_026724425.1 of Erythrophleum ivorense. NCBI lineage: Eukaryota > Viridiplantae > Streptophyta > Magnoliopsida > Fabales > Fabaceae > Erythrophleum > Erythrophleum ivorense. Next base: position 29,614 of record JAIUCV010001271.1, read on the forward strand.
GCATGAGACAAGTTAGATATTTATGGTGCTACATTACATAAGCATCAAGTAATCAATTATCATACATAATTAATAACCAATGCATATAAGCAAACTAAGAGACACAAGCAACCACTATATATAAGTAAGAATAGATGAAGAGCTACCTTTTTACAAAGAAACACTTAATTCTCCTTGGGCTCTTGATTGTCCTTCTCGGCCTCACACAAGCACTTGAGGGGAGTTTTACTTTTTTGGCCAAGACACTTCAAACAAGGTGCAAATATATCAATGGAACCATATGTGGACTAAAGTAAGTCTTACATAAGCTAGCTTTAGTTTTAGGTTTCCATATGGCTCCATTTAGTAGTATAATGAAGCAATCTTTACAAATCAATGTATTGGCTCCAAAATCTCAACCACTATAAGTCATATGACTCTATTTAAACTTACTAGAGTCATCACAAATCTATTTAAGGAGCATAACACCAAGTTGCTTCTTTATGCATAATAGAACCCTAAATTTTCATCTTTCAAAATAAAGCTTCTAAATTCAAATCAATAGTTCTTTCAGTGTTTATAATTCATATCGAGACCATTTCTAAACTTAGAATTAAAGAAAACTCTCTCTAGGTGTCATCTCTAACTCTAGGCTAAGCATACACCAAGGATGGCCTTCTTAGTGTTTTTTTTATTTCTTTTAGAGAAATGGTATCTATAGAACTTCCTTGACCTCTTCTTGACTCAATTACACTTTTACATAGATTAAATTATCCTCTTAAAGCCTCACACTTCCTAGGGTGCAATGTAAACCCTAGGTTCTAATTCTTGCAACCTATAGCTTCTTATTTGATTCTTTTGATTTCATATTAATCTCCATGCTTCAAAATCTCATTTCTTATCAAGTTTAAGCCAAAACTAACCTCCCTCTACTCTACCCTTGGTCTGGCTAAAAGTTCATGGAGAGACAAGGAGAGCAATTTTCTTACACCAAAACATATATCATTCATAAAGGCTTTAATTGAAGGTTAATATGGTATGTTTAGTTTCCTTGAAGAAGCCTCTCCCTCCAAGTTTCTAGCCATAAATCTCCATCTTTTAAGAAGCTAAAAATAGTGGGAGAAGAAGGAGAAATATTAGAAACTAATTTGTATAGACATCATAAACAAATTCCTCATAATTTTATACCTTTGGTGACTTCCTCTCTCCTTACTTCTTGGTGCTATTTTGAACACCTCTTGATTTGGTTTGAGAGTATCACAAGGTCAGTCAGAGGTGAGAAGAGGAGAAGAAGGCATGATATATATAGAGGAAGGTTAGAGTTTTATAATTTTTCAATATTCCTATTCTGTCCTTACATTTCCCTTTCTCCATTTGAGCCTATTTCAACTCCTTTTTTAGAACTATCTTTTCTATCATAAAATTTAGGTTCTTTAGTCTATTAAAAATATTTGGTTTCCAATTAATAGGGTCTAAAACCTTATCTAACCTTTTAGTTAAAATTTAGGTCAACTGACAACCTAAATTATACACTAAAGGGATTTTAACTATTCTAATGGTTCTTATAGTTTTCTAGGCTTCTGAAAATCGTAGTGAGCTTAATTTTATCATTTAAAGCTCCCTCTTTTGAATTTGCAAAAAGTCTTCTAAAATTATGATTTTGCCACTACATTTTTGGTTCATACCATTTAGCCGTTTTGACTTCGATTTCAGGTTATCCTTAAGTTCCTAACCATAGTTTTTTTTTAGATGCTCCAATTAACATTCTATTCTCAATTGACCTTAATTTACTTTGCTTTAGGGTCTTACTATATCACAATATCAGTCTCAATTTAGTTTATGAAGAACTAGATATTATAATACATAAGTATATCCATAAAATTTACACTTAGGCCCTTAATATAACACCATAATGTGTTAACCTCAACTAGTCTCCACTTAGGCTTGATTCCATATGATTCCCAAAGAAAAGAGTAAACCGTGGCATTTTTAAGCTTTAAGTCAAGGTTTAAATGCTTATATTTTGCCCCGTGGGTCTCATAAACTCATCAATCACATTATTTACTCAAACTCCATTTGTACAACTCATACATAGCATAAAACAACTCAAGAACCACGGATATGAAGCCAAAAACTAGAAAATGCAATTTCTCAAAACGGGCCTAAAAGTCAGATTTTTGGCTCTAACTTTGAAAAATCATAACTAATTCTAGAAAAATGGGAATCAAGCAAACCATAGCTTTGTGAAAGCTCTGAATGTTAACTCCACACTAAAAATAGTTCCAGGGCATGAACATAGCATTTGGACCACGTTTAATACAAGTTTCTGATATGAAATTTAAAAATTCATAACTAATTCCACAAAAATTTAATTTGGAAAAACTATACCAATCTAGAAAGATATGGACATTGGCTAGAGGGAAAAAATAATCTAGACCAGTTCAGTAGCCTTTAAACCTCAAAAAATGATAGAACAGTAACCAAGGTCGGATGGCTTCTCTAATGTTGACATAGAACTTCAGAAAATTATTTCTCCCTCTATAGACCTCTTATTGAGGTGATTCTAGTTGTTATAGGTCTTTGTGGATGTCTAGTTTATGTCCATAAAATTTCATGACAATTGAACACCGTTTGGCCCATGAATAACACAAATTAAATTTTAGACCAATTACATAGTATAATAACCAAAACCAGAACATTTTCCAACTTCAACAATTCGCCAAATATTCCCTAGACTTCTAAATATTATATACTTTAGCTTCTCAAAAAGCTCTTAACAAGCTCTAGATGCATGCTAAATTTCATATCAAGAAGAACTCATTTGGTCATATCTTGACATAACTCACGAATTTGGCAAATTTGACCCCATATATGGTTCAAAATGAGGGTAAATGGTCTCCTACAAGTTCTAGCACCTCTTGGGCAAGTTTTAAAGCATAAACACAATATATGTGAATTGCCTAAGTAGTCCAAACCATCACACACCTCAAACTCACTATTCTATACACAAGAATACACTACTATATACAAGCCACCAAAGGGCCAAATCTTATATTTCCATTGCTTTGACTCTATACATGGTTCACACATTATTTATACATATTTGTACATTTGTTTAAATATTTATATCTCAAAAATAATGTGCATATCCATTTTGGCATTTCTTTACATCACAAGAACCAAAACAAGCTATACAACTAGCTAAGTATGCTCAATTAGGCTCCATGATTTGCACTTTGGTCTTCTTGAGCTCCACCTAATATGTTAATATAGGAGAGGGAAGGGGGTGAGATTCATAGAATCTCAATAGCTTATATACTCATTCAAGGAAGCAATCAAGGCATATAAACATGTCAAAGCATGCAAATAGGTATCCAATCATTAAAAATCATACAACTCATGATTTACATGCCATGAAAATCATATCAATGTGAAGAATAAGCTCTAGGGACTTTTGGTCTAGCCTCACTCTATTTTTGAAACTTTTGGATTGGCCTCACCCTTGGTTTAGGAACTTTTGACTTGGCCTCACTCATCCATGAGACTTTTGGCCTTGTCTCACCTATTTCTAGGGACTTTTTGCTCCACCTCACCTATCACATGGGACTTTTGGCACTACCTCACCCTTTAAAAGCAATTTTTACAACCCAAAATATAAGTATATTAGTACCAATATATCAAGGTAATATCAAATGGCATATCTCATAATACATGTGCACATACACAAGCATGCAATGACTATCACACATCCAAGAATACATTAAGAAAGAGTCGAGAGCTACTTTACAAGCCAACACAAGCCTTCCCTTTCAACTTCTCTTCTCCCTTCTTGGTCTTGTAATCACAACTAGACGGAGCTTGATCTCTTGGGCCTAGACACAACAAATAACAAGCAATTACTCTCTTATAACTTAAATAAACACTTAAAAGGTTAAGGGGTTCTTACATCAAGATAAACTTTATAAAGTATTTAAGAATCCCTAGTTTCTTCCTCTTGAATTTAACTAACTTTTCTTTTAATTTCTTTGCATTTCCTAGCTTTTCACACTCTAATTTAAAGGTCTCATACTTGTTCTAGGTCAAAACTTTCTTCCTCTTATGGTTCTGTCTTTGGCCAACATACTCAAGAAAAAGTAAAGGGAGAAGATGCAATAAAATGGAAAGAAGTTACTTTAAATCAAGCTCTTTCCAAGAGGCTCTTCCTTTGCTTAAATCTTCTCCTCAAATCCTTATACTTCCCCCTCTGAATTAAGCCCAAAGCAGAACCACACGAGTACCCAAAACTATGAAAAGAGAGAGCAAAGAGAGAGGAATTGATTTTCTAAAGGAAGAAACCATGAATTCTTACAATCTTCTCACCTTTTTCCTTAATGTTCTCCCTTCTTCTTGGCTTCTCTTAGTCTTTCTCTCTCTCTAGCCCTTTTCTCTGCTTTTGAATGAAGCATAAGTCGATTAAAGGGAGAGAGAAAGGTTTGGACCTTTTAAGAAGGAAAATTCTCCTTTTTCATGCTTTTTCAGACCAACCCTCGCTATTGTGGAAAATAATCCTCACTATGGCAAGCACGTACCAGTCCCAGGCTCCTATTCTCACTATGGCCCGTGCTATTGTGAGGAACTCCCTGATTTTTGTGTGGGATGCCCGAACTCACTATAACTAGATACATTCTCGATATAGCGAGCTGGTACATTCGTTATAGCTAACTAGATTCTCATTATAACGAACAGGTATATTCGTTATAGCCAGGCTATAGCCAGCAAACTTAGAAAAATTTTAAAAATTCTAATTGTTATATTTCTACACCCTTTAAAAGAAATTTTATCCTTGAAATTTAAATACATACCATAAGGGAATAATTTTGGATATTTTTGCCTCATTTCATCCTCCAATTCCCAAGTTGCTTCCTTAGATGTCAAGCCCCTTTAGGCCACTTTCACCAGAGAAATGTTCTTACTTCTTAGTTGTTTTAGCTTAGCATCCACAATTCTCTCTGATTTCACTACATAAGAAAAATTTTCCTGCAATTAAACATGCTCATACTCTATGACATGTGAGGGGTTTAGTAAGTACTTTTCTGACTGGGAGACATGAAAAACACTATAAATTTAGGCTAGGCTAAGAGGTAAGGCTATTTAGTAAGTCAAGGGTCTAATTTTCTCAAGGATTTCAAATGGATCAATATACCTAGGACTGAGCTTCCTTACCCTTATTGACCGACCCACCCCTATTATTGGAGACACTTGGATGAACACATGGTCTCCAATCTTAAACTCTAATGGCCTATTTCTCTTATCAGCATAGCTTTTCTGCCTACTTTGGGCTGTGAGAAGTTTCTTCCTAATCAATTCTATTTACTGGGTGGTCTAGTCCATCATCTCAAGTCCTATTAAGCTCCTCTCACCTAGCTCAATCCAACATATAGGGGATCTGCACATTTTCTCATACAAAGCTTCATAAGAGGCCATCTGAATACTGGAATGGTAACTGTTATTATTCACAAATTTTGCTAATGGTAAGTACGTATCCCAGTTACCCTTCGTCTCTAACACACATGCCCTCAACATGTCTTCTAAGGTCTAGATAGTCCTCTCAATTTGATCATCTGTCTGGAGGTGATATGCAATACTAAACTGCAACCTGGTCCCTAAGGCAAGCTGCAACGACCTCCAGAAGTTCGATGTGAACCTGGGGTCTCTATTTGAAACTATGCTACTAGGTACTCTATGAAGTCACACTATCTCTTTAATATATGACTGGGCTAATTTATCTAGTGTGTGAGTAGCCCTGATAGTTAAGAAATGTGTAGATTTTGTCAATCTATCCACAACTACCCAAATAGCATCGTGTCTAGAGAATGTCCTAGGTAGCCCCATAACAAAGTCCATGGCTATACGATCCCACTTCCACTCGAGGATATCTAGGGTTACAACAACCCAACTGGTCTTTGATGTTCTATTTTTACCCTCTGACACACTAGGCATCTAGCTACATATTTAGTCATATCATTTTTCATCCTTAGCTACCAGAAAATTCTTTTCACATCTTGATACATCTTGGTGGCACCTGGGTGGATAGTATACTTACTCTTATATGCCTCTTCTAAAATGCTTTCTCTTAATTTATTCTGACAAGGCACCAGATTCTATCTCAGTATACTATCATACCATCCTTAGACATTTTGAAATCTGAAGTCTTACCTTAAGAAATCTCATTCCTGATTCATCTTAGGAATTCATCCTCTTTTTGGGCATCTAAGATCTGGGTTCTCAATACATTCTCAATTTGAGTTTCACTCAGACATAATTTACCTAATACCATCTGATAGGAGATGTTTATATTTCTAAATTTCTCTAAGAGCTCTTGCTCCCTAATCATCATATGGGCTACATGGATGGACTTCTTACTCAGGGCATCCGCCACCACATTGGCCTTGCCTGGATAATATCTCAAGGTATAATCATAATCCTTTAGGAATTCTATCTATCTCCTTTGTCTTAAATTTAGTTCCTTTTGATTGAACATGTATTTCAGACTCTTATGGTCACTGTAAATCTTTATGGTAGTACCATATAGATAATGTCTTTAAATTTTAAGAGCAAACACTATGGCAGCTAACTCTAGGTCATGTGTGAGATAATTCTCCTCATGAGGTGTCAATTGCTTAGAGGCATATGCCACTACTCTACCCTGTTGCATCAACACACATCCTAATCCTTTGCCCGAGGTATCACAATAAACCATAAATGGTTCACTAGGGTCAGGGATAATCAATATAAGGGCAGTAGTCAAACGGAGTTTCAACTCTTGGAAACTCCTCTCACATCTATCATCTCACATGAAAGATATCTCTTTCCTAGTCAGCCTTATCAGTGGTAAGGCCCTCTAAGAAAAGCCCTGAATAAATCGTCTATAGTATCCTACCAAACCTAGAAAACTTCTAACCTCGGTGATTGTTCTTGGTCTATCCTACTATAACACAACCTTAACTTTATGGGGATCTACTGTGACCTTATCTCGTGAGATCACATGACTTAAGAATTTCACCTCAGTTAGCCAAAACTCATATTTACTAAGTTTGGCATAAAACCTCTTATCTCTTAGAGTCTCTAGGACTAATCTCAAATACCTCTTATGCTCCTCAAAGGATCTAGAGTACACTAAGATATCATCAATGAAGACCACCACAAACTAATTTAGATACAGTCTGAATACCTTATTCATGTAATCTATGAACACGACAGGCGCATTCGTCAGCCCAAATGGCATCACAAGGAACTCATAGTGCCCATATCTTATTCTGAAGGCCGTCTTGGAGACGTCTTCAGTTCTCACCCTCAACTTATGGTATCTAGATCTAAGATCTATCTTGGAAAATACAGATGTCTTAGTTAACTGATCTAACAAGTCATCAATTCTAGGGATAGGATATTTATTCTTGATGGTAACTTTATTAAACTCTTTGTAATCTATACACAATCGCAAGCTACCATCCTTCTTTCTCACAAATAATACCCGAGCTCCCTAAGGTGAAACACTAGGGCGTATAAACCTTTTCTCTAACAATTCCTCTATCTGCTTTTTCAACTTGGCAAGCTCAGTGAGAACCATCTTGTAAGGAGCCTTGGACACCGGTCCAGCCCCAGGCACTATGTCTATAGGGAACTCTAGCTCTCTCTCAGGGGGTAGACCACTAAAGTCAAAATCTTTAGAGAAAACCTTTAAAAATTTCCTGACAATTGGGATCTCCTCTATCCCTTCCTCTACTTCAACTTGAATAAAGAAAAAGACTAGAAACATTTGACATCCATGCTCTAAATATTTTTCAGCCTAGGTAGTAGTCACAAAGGATAACTCAACTCCTACCCTAGGTATGGTCCCACAAGCAAGTAAGGAAATGGTTCAGTGTTCACAATCAAGTACCGCATTATTCACAGCCATCCAGTTCATACCAACAATCAAATCAATATCATGGAAGGGCATACAGATCAAATCAATAGTGGTATGACAATGATTGAATTGAACAGTGACATTCAAGCAAGTATGGGAAGTAACAACGTGACCTCCAGTGGGTGTAGTGATAAACAAGTCAAATGGCAAAGTACTAACAGTCAGGCCCAATTACCTCACACAATCATAGGATATAAACAAGTGACTAGCACGCGAATCAAACATAGTAACTACAAGAAAGCCAATCACTATTAGCGTACCTCAAATCAAACTGAAGGATGCACTGGCTTCCTATTAGGTGAGGGTGAACACTCGACCCTAGGTTTGCAGCCTAGGAGGAGGTGCTGTATCCATCTAGGGACAATTTCTAACAATGTGCCTCAGCTTCCTACACTTGAAGCACATCACTGGAGACTGTTGGAAGGATGATTGGCTCCGAGGAGGTGGCATCTGCTTGCCCTTCTGTGGCCTTCAGTTCCATGGCACCTTGCCTCTCCTCTTCGTGCTAGGTGTCACACTAGAACCCTCTTCTGGTCTCAGTCTTTTCAATTCTAAAGCCCTTTTTTGACTAGTTGTTGCCGCAACAGGCATGATAGCTCATAGGTTATTCTCAATCTCCCTGCTGACCTCCACAAGGGTATTAAACTTCCTAATTTGTTGTGGAGTAACTCTGTCGCTAATCAGGGGCTTCAACCTAGTCTCAAACTACTCACATCTCTAGGGCTCATCATCATACCTCTAGAGGTAAGAGGAATACTGAGACAACTCAATAAACTTGGCTACATACTGATCAATAGTCATCTCTTCAGTCTACCTCAAGCCTATAAATTCCATCTCTTTCTTTTTCCTCACTGAACTAGGGAAATATTTCTCGCAAAACTCTACCAAGAAACTTTCCTAAGTGATCTATATGTTCTTGGTCTCCATCAGGGGTTTCATGCTACACCACCACCTATCGGCTTCCTTCTGTAGCATGAAAGTGGTGAGCTGAGTTTTCACTCTGTAGTACAATCCATTACTGAAAATATTTTCTTCAGCTCCATAACCCAAGCCTCTGCCTTATCTGCATTCAACTCCCCATCAAAGAGGGTGGATTATTCTTCCTGGACTGATTTAATAATTTCTGGATAGGCATTTGGGTTTAAGCAGACTCCTAGGGAGGTGCAGGTGGAATGCTAGAAGTGGATGGTTGAGGTACAGGGTTTTCTCTCCTAACTTCTTCTTACCTAACTAGGGTATCTTGTAACTGCATGATCGTGTCATGCTGTTGTTAGGCAATGTACCTTTGCTATTCTAGCATCTCCTGCTGCTGGCCCATCATGGCCTCATACCAATCAAGTCTCTCCATAATGATCTGCAGAGGATCCTTAGGCCTGATTGGAACCTCTGGCTTAGCTCTCTAAGCTTTGGGTGGCCTGCCTCTACCCCTAGTCCGTCTAGTCTCAACCATATTATCTGAAAAAAAAGTAGCAACCCTCAGTTTACAATTGTATTTCAAACATATATGCACGTATATGCTAGCACTTCCATGGCAATTCACATTAAACATAGGCTAAGCACACCATTCAAGAGCCCAACATCGAGCAAAAGTGCCTGAACCTTTGCTTTGATACCAAAAATGTAATACCACAATGTGTTAACCTCAACTAGTCTCCACTTAGGCTTGATTCCATGTGATTCTCAAAGAAAAGAGTAAACCGTGGCATTTTTAAGCTTTAAGTCGGGGTTTAAACGTTCATATTTTATCCTATAGGTCCCGTGAACTCATCAATCATATTCTCTACTCAAACTCCATTTATATAACTCATACATAGCATAAAACAACTCATGAACCATGGATATGAAGCCAAAAACCAAAAAATGCAATTTCTCAAAATGGGCCCAAAAGTTAAATTTTTGGCTCTAATTTTGGAAAATCATAACTAATTCTAAAAAAATAAGAATTAAGCAAGCCATAGCTTTTTGGAAAGCTCTAGATGTTAAAACCATATTAAAAATAATTCCAGGGCATGAACATAGTATTTGGACTATGTTTGAAAACAAAATAGCCACAAAGGTCTGGCTATCCCTGGTACTAATATAGGTTTCTGATATGAACTTTAAAAATTCATAACTAATTCCAAAATAATCCAATTTGGGAAAAATATACCAATCTAGAAAGATATGGATGTTAGATAAAGGAAAAAAATAAGTCTAGACCAGTTCAGTAGCCTCTAGACCTCGAAACATGATGGAATAGTAACCAAAGTTAGATGGCTTCTCTGATGCTGACATAGAATTTTAAAAAATTATTTCTCCTTCTACAAGCCTCCGATTGAGGTGCTTCTAGTTGGTATAGATCACTGTGGATATCTATTTTATGTCCATAAAATTATATGACAATTGGACAATGTTTGGCCCATGAATGACATAAATCAAATTTCAAACCAATTACACAGTATAATAACCAAAACTAAAAAATTTTCCAACTTCAACAATTCACCAAATATTCCCTAGACTTTCAAATATTCTGTAATTTAGCTTCTCAAAAGCCCTTAAAAACTTCTAGATTTATGCCAAATTTCATATCAAGAAGAGCTCATTTGGTCATATCTTGACATAGCTCATGAATTTGGCAAATTTGACCCCATATATGGTTCAAAATGGAGGTAAATGGTCTCCTTCATGTTCTAACACCTCTTGGGCAAATTTTAAAGCATAAGCACAACATATGTGAATTGCCCAAGTAGTCTAAACTATTACACATCTCAAACTTACTATGCTATACACAAGAATACACTACTACATACAAGCCACCAAGAGGCTAAATCTCATATTTTCATGCTTTGGCTCTATACATGGTTCACACATCATTTATATATGTTTCTACACTTGCTCAAATATTTGCATCTCAAAAATAATATGTATATATCCATTTTAGCACTTCTTTACATCAAAAGAACCAAAACAAGTTATACAACTAGCTAAACATACTCAACTAGGCTCCTTGATTTGCACCTTGGTCTTCTTGAGCTCCACCTAACATGTTAATATGGGAGAGGGAAGGGGTGAGATTTATAGAATCTCAATAGCTCATACATTCATTCAAAGAAGCAATCAAGGCATATAAACATGTCAAAGCATGCAAGTAGGCATCCAATCATTAAAAATTATACAATCCACGATTTACATGCCATGAAAATCATATCAATGCTAAGAATAAGTTTTAGGGACTTTTGGTCTAGCCTTACCCTATTTTTGAAACTTTTGGATTGGCCTCATCCTTGGTCTAGGGACTTTTGACTTGGCTTCACTCATCCATAAGACTTTTAGCCTTGTCTCACCCATTTCTAGGGACTTTTGACTCCACCTCACCCATTACATGGGACTTTTGGCACTACCTCACCCTTTAAGAGTAATTTTTACAACCCAAAACATAAGCATATTGGTACCAATACATCAAGGCAATATCAAATAACATATCTCATAATATATGTGCATACAAACAAGTATACAATGACTATCACACATCCAAGAATATATCAAAAAAGAATGGAGAGCTACCTCACAAGCCAATACAAGCCTTCCCTTTCAACTTCTCTTCTCCCTTCTTGGTCTCACAATCACAACTAAATGGAGCTTGATCTCTTAGGCCTGGACACAACAAATAGCATGCAATTACTTTCTTAACTCAAATAAACACTCACAAGGTTAGGGGGTTTTTATATCAAGGTAAACTCTACAAAGTATTTAAGAATCTCTAGTTTTTTTCCTCTTGAATTTCACTAACTCTTCTTCTAATTCCTTTGCATTTCCTAGCTTTCCATACTCTAATTTAGGGGTTTCATACTTGTTCTTGGTCAAAACTTTCTTTCTCTCATGGTTCTATCCTTGGCTAACATACTCAAGAAAAAGCAAAAGGAGAGGATGCAACAAAATGGAAAGAAGTTACCTTAAATCAAGCTCTTTCCAAAAGGCTCTTCCTTTGCTTAAATCTTTTCCTCAAATCCTTACACTTTCCCTTCTAAATTCAGCCCAAAGCATAACCACACGAATACCCAAAACTATGGAAAGAGAGAGCAAAGAGAGAGGAATTGATTTTCTAAAGGAAGAAACCATGAATTCTTACAATCTTATCACCTTTTTCCTTGATGTTCTCCCTTCTTCTTGGCTTTTCTTGGTCTCTCTCTCTCTCTAGCCCTTTTCTCTACTTTTGAATGAAGCATAAGTCGATTAAAGGGAGAGAGAAAAGTCTAGACCTTTTAAGAAGGAAAATTCTTTTTTTCACGCTTTTTTTGGACTAACCCTCGTTATAGCGAAAAATAACCCTTGCTACGGCGAGCATGTATCAGTCCTAGGCCCCTGTTCTCGCTACGGTGCATGCTATTATGAGGAAGTCCCTCGTTTTTGTGTGAGATGCCCAAACTCGCTATAGCTAGATGTATTCTCATTATAGCGAATTGGTACATTTGCTATAGTTAGTTAGATTCTCACTATAGTGAACATACCTGTTCGCTATAGCTAGGCTATAGCTAGCAGACTTAGAAAAATTTTAGAAATTTTGATTGTTACACTTAATGTAACATCATAATTTTTAGCTCATCTCATGCCTTTAAATAACTCAATTCCATGAATCATATAAATTTTCAATGAAAAAGGTAATAAAATATTGATTATTTTAGCATTGCATCGTATATACAAATTCTATTCGGTGTCATGTGGACCATATAAGCCCATACAAATACATTCATATATTTAATTATATGAATACAACTTATTTGCATCATCAAAAGTGGCCTACATCTCAAGGAACTCGAACTGAAGTATGAAATATACATATTCATTTTCGGCCAGATTTTGCTCATTTTTGTCACAAATTTTGGAAAATCATAACTAATTTTAGAAAAATTGAAATCATGCATTCTTGGCCATTATGGAAATGTACACATGTTTAATTTATCCTAAAAATATTTCTAGACCATAACACCCAACACAAAAAACGTTTGACATTCAAAATTGTCCAAAAGTCAGGCTGTCCACTGGTGCTATCATAGAATTTTGTAGCAAACTTTAAAAATGTCCAATTAATTCTAAAAAAATCTAATCCATGCAAATGATACCAATCTAGAAAGCTATAGATGTTAGATAGAGGAAAAAAATAACTCTAGACCATTTCAGGTATGCCTAGATCTTAAAACTCAATCAAACAATTAACTGAGGTCGATTGAAGTTCTTAATACTGGATAGATTTTTTGAAAATTCGTATTTCCTTCTCTAGACATCCAAATGAGGTGCTTCTAGTTGGCACAAGTCATTGGGAATGTCAAGTTTCTCTATATAACATTTTGTGGCAATTGGACATCATTTGAGTCCTATGTGATAAATTTTATTTTCGGACCTAAGTGAACAGTGACATGACCAAAACTAAAAAATTTGCCAACTTTGAGAATTCATCAAATATTCTATGGACCTTCAAAAATTATATTCTTTAGCTTTACAGAAATATCTTAATAAGATCTAATTTCATGCCAAATATCAAATCAATAAGAGCTTATTTGGATAAAAAGTGATATAGGGTTCTAAATTAGTCAATTTTGGCTCCATATGAGATACCAAAATGTCCAAATAGCTTTCCTTGGGGTTTGTCACCTCTTGGGCAAGTCTAAAAGTATAATTAGGACTTATGTGAGCTGCCCAAATGGTCCCAAACTCCATACACCTCATTTTGGCCATCTCATCCACACTTATACACAATTTCATGATACCATTAATGAAGCTAGTTTGCCATCATATACTCAAATCACATTCTAATGATTACATAACATATTCTCTCATTTATACATGACATATTATCATAAATACATGTGTTCAAGAGGTCATAGACCATATAAAATAATGGGTTACATCATTTAACATAAATATGGCTTTAAAGAAAAAAATTATGCATTATGTTGTTAAGCTCTCTTCTTCAAGGTGGTTGGCTTCCATTACCTTGCTCTCTTGGTCCACCTAGCATGTTAGAACATTGAAGAGGAGGGGATGAGATTCAAAGAATCCCAATAGTTCATCTCCCATTCAATCACACATAATGAATGCAAATAAATCTCATAAATACATGTATGGTCATGTTGACATGTGCAAACATTCAAGAGACATTTCATCATTTGAGAAAGTCATACATAGCATACAAAGGCTTGTCAAGCAAGTGGATTAGCCTCACCTAATTTTTTGTGGATGTTGGACTTGCCTCACCCATTCTTTAAGAGATTCTTGGACTCAACCATGCTCTTAGGAGTCTATCTCATTTTTGGGAGATTCTTTACTTTGTCTCAACCAATTTTAAAGGTTTTTAGCCCATCCTCACCATGGCTAAGGGTTCTTGACCTCATCACACTCAAGCAAACCCAAGCACACATTATAAACATTATGTAAAGGCATATCATAACATCATGGCACCATAGAATCAAAGTCATGCTAAAGAACTTTTCATGGCTCAAAAATACACATACACACATTCAAAGACAAGTAAAGCAAACAATCATGCATGAGAGAAGGAGGAGTGAGCTACCTTAGACACAATTACACACTTTTTCTCTTGAATCCAAGCTTCCTCTTTCGGCCACACACACACAAAAGTGTGGGGATAATTTCTCTTGGCCTAAACATAATTCATGGAAGCCAATTAGGTTCATGAAATTAATTTTAAGGCCACACAACTTGCTTGAACTCTAGCTTGATCTATAAATCTCATTATGGTTCCATAATTGCACCTAATGAAGCAACATCCCTCTAATAAATTCTAGGCTCCATTCTTTCCTTTCAAATATGATTCTTGACTCCTTTTAAGCCTCTTGGAGTCATCACACAATTAAAACTAAGAGCCTAACTACATGTTGCTTCTTTAGGTCATATTATGGAACATAAAGCACCAACTCATTCTCTAAGCTTTCTAAATTTTTTCCAAGGCTTCCTCTCATATTTATTCATCTTATATGACTCAAAAATGGGCTTAGAAAAATTTAAAACTCTCCCTAGCTATGCTATCTCCCTTAGGTCGAGAAAATGCATGATTTTGGCCTCCTTGGACTTTGCTTAGTTTTCTTGAAGGAGAAAGCACATGGAAAGACTTCTAAGGATCTTAGGAACTGATTTAAACTATTATTTAAGCATAATAATCCTTGTACAAAGTCAAATTTTATAAGGTGCAATTAAAAACCTAGAAATTGCATCTTGAAATCTAACAATTTTTTGTTAATTTTCTTTACATATTCTTAATCTCCACACCATTTTTTCTTAGATTCACCTTTGGTTCTGCCTAAAAATCAAATCCTCCTAAGGTTTCTTAGATGAGACGAAATGGAGAAGGAGGGGAACCAAAGATAGCAACCATAGGAAGAGAAATTACCTTATTTTCTTGCTTTTTATCACTTGAATCTTGCTTTCTCCAAGCTCCTCTCTTCAAATCCGAAAAATTTCCTAAGTTTCTCCCTTAAAACAGATTTGTAAACTTCATTTTAATCAAAGGAAACAAAGAAGAATGGAGGAGAGGAGGTTTGGATGCAAGTAAGCATGAAAAACTACCAAGAAATCATACCTTTTCACCTTGATTTCTCTTTTCCTTCTTCTTCCTTTGGTGTGCCTAAACCCTAGCCTTCTTCTCTGAATTTGGGCAAAACAATATGATGCTATGTGAGTGTGAGAGTGAGGTGCCACCTATTTATAGGGGGAGGAAGAAATACTTTTCAAAAGTTTCCATTTTGTACTTCATTCTTGGTATTTTTGTTTCTCCTTCTTAGCTTCTTTTTGAGAACTGTCTTTTCTATTATAAAATTTAGGTTCTCAATTTAGTAAAATGCCTTTGGAATCACTCAAATCGGAGCTAAAACCTTCCTAAATGAATCCATCAAAGTTCGAGTATACTGACATTGAAAAACATCCACCGGAGGAGATTTAACTATCTTGGGGTTTCCCATAGTTTTTAGGGCTTCTAGGAACCCCGGAAAACTCAAAATTTTCATTTAAAAAACCCTCCTATGTGAATTCCAAAATTTGCCCAAAATTATGAAGATGTCATTACGTTTCGTAAGATTTCTGTCAAAATTTGTTTCTTCATCAATTTTTCCTTCTGTCTGAGGCTAGGATTCTCATTGTTAAAAGTCTAGAATGTTACTTAAATTTTTTGGGACCTTAACTAATTCATTTTGGGGGACTTGCTTTGAAAACGAGCCAATTTCCATCGTTTAACAAAAACCGGACGTTACACTTAATACCTAAGAATTGAAGATTAAACTCTTGCTTAAAAATGTTGCTACTAGTAGCCTCATGCAAATTGACAATTTGGAAAGCACAATATGAACTAAGAAATTTGTCAAAGGATAACTATAATTAGTATATTACAGTCAATAAGATTACACTATTTAACATTTATTTTATAAATAGAACTGTTGTTCATGTTTTAATTGCAACTATGGCTTATAATTGATCTTCTAGGATACATATGGTGAAGTTTCTTATATGTTTGATTAAACATTAATTTTCTCATAATGTGGGGATTTTATTTTGTAAATGATTATGAATGTTAATCACTAATGTAATTTGTTCATCAAAGTTTAACAAAATCATTTAGTTTTTTGGTTGATAGAAGATAAGGCAATTTTTTAATTCTTGCTTGAGAATATTATTTTGTGAATTGTAGTATGTGTCTTTCATGTAAGTAATTCACCCATCAAAATTTAAAAACATTATTTAATTCCCCTATTGATAGAATGTTTTTCAATTATAATACATAATTACTTGCCTACAGGGGATCATTATGTGTATTATTTCTGGTATTGCATGGAGCATGAAGGTGGAGATACATGGTTGAGAGGATTTATTTGCCCAAAGGGGATACACTCTTCAAGATCATATATTTCTTTTGTTAGATTAAGGTATATAATTTAAATGACTTAATTGCCTAAAGGGGATGGATTTTTTAATATTTAATATTCTAATTTTTCATTTAGCTTTATGCAAAAGGGACTAATTGCATGACATGTTCTCTGCTTAAAGGGGAGTTCATGATGATGAGTATGATGCTCTTTAAAAATGGCTTATTTAGTTTTTAAGCTATTTTAAAATTGCCTACTTTATTAACCATGTTACATTCTTTCATGAATCATTCTCCTTTGTTGTGAACAACAATATTGATATTATATAGGTCCTAAATAGTTCTAATTACAAGTAATAGAAGCAAGATGTAGAATTTTCTCTAAGAATAGTAGATATAGATCTAGCATTATGAGTGAATGAACCACTAAAACTCATTGAGAGTAATAACGCTAAGCAGAAGGAATATTATGTTGAGTGGGAGAAATTCAATTTCCTTAGCTCAAAGCCATAAAAAGATCAATTGTTGAATATCTTGTGGGTGGTTTGCCAAAGACCACCAATGCCAAATAATTCTTTACTACTTTAGGAAAGAGAAATCACTTGTGACACTCAATTTGCCGTAAAAGGGCCAGAAAGGTGAGATTTTCAAAGGAGGTCCTTGAAATCAAGGGATAGTGGCTAAATAAAATTAAAAGGATAAACTAGACCTCTAGAAATGAAGATTGGAGGTTGGAGTTGCCCATAACCTGAGCTAGAAGAGTTAAGAAAATTTTCAAAAATAAGTCATGGCATTTTTGTAATTTTTGAAATTTTTGAAAAACCCATATGAAGGCTTTTTAAATAAATATTTTGAGTTTTTTGAGGTTCTTAAAGGTCCTAAAAACCATGGAAACTCCTAGAATAGTTAAAACTCTTTGAAAAGGGTGAAAAGGAGCCAAAAGTCCCTAAGAATGGATGAGACAAGGACAAAAGTCTGAAGAAAGAGTGAGGCTAAGTTAAAAGTCCCTAAATATAGGTGAGGTAAATCCAAAAGTCCCAAAAATATGAGTGAGGCTGAACCAATAACCTTTAGAGCCTATGTTGGAGTTATTTTCATTTGTATGACATGAGGAAAATGGCTATGCATGTTTTAGAAAAGTTTATGGCATGCTTGCATTCCTTGACTTGAAAATGCATCATATATGTATGTTTGAAAGGGTAAAAGAGCTATTGAGATTCTTTGAATCTTACTCTTTCCTCCACATGTCTACTTTTGTTGAGGTGGAGCCCAAAGGGCAAAAATTAGAAGCCATATGCCTTGAGGAGTGCAACTTTGACAATAGGATAAAGATTCATGTATTATGATGTTAAAGATTGTATACAAATGATGTATATGTGATGTAAATAGTTGAACATATGTAAAAACATATATTTATGATGAATGAAAGGATTTTAGAACCACATGTGCTTGTATGTAAAATTTTGACACTTAGATGCCTAGTTATGTTGTTGTAATCTTGTGTATGAGCTTAAGTTAGGAAGTGGTTTTGAGATGCATGAGTATTTGGATCTCTTGAACAACCATTGTATGCTAATTTTAGCCATTTACACGTGCCTAATTGGTTATGTTTAGAGTAGGAGGGCCTTTTGGTCTTGTTTTGACCCTTTATGACAATTAAAAAGGCAATTTTTGCACCCTATACCCCAAGTTGACCAAATGAACGAATTTAAGTTTGAAATTTGGCAAGAATATAATTCTCATCTAGAACTTTTTACTGAGCTAAGAAAAACTATTGTTGGAGCTCTAAAAAATTAATTATGAATTTTCAAAGTTGGAAAAATGCTGTAGACCTGGTCTATGCACTGTTCATGTGGTCAATTTGTGTTTCTATGTCATTTAAGGGGTAAATAATATCCAATGCTTATGAAATATTACAAGCATAAACTAGATGCTATAATTTTTTTGTAACAATTGAGATCACCTTATTTGGAGCTTTGTAGAGAGAGAACCAAATTTTTGAAGTTAGAGGTTAGTTACAGGATGCAACAAAGACCTATGTTACTATTCTATTATTTTTCATGACTCAAATGGTGTTTTATTGATCTAGAACTATTTTTAATCATTATTTAACATCTATAGCTTTCTAGAAAGCTATCATATACATGATTTTGATTTTTCTATAATTAGTTATGATTTTCTAAAGTTCATATTAGAAAATTGTCGTGGCAACTTGAGAGCAAAAGTGCAAATCCGTGAGAAATGGTTCTTTATCCATGTTGTAGGCCTCAAATTGTGTTTTTTTTTATATGTTTGAGTATGTTATGGACAGAAATGAATTAAGGCAAGTTTAAATGGCCCATGTGGGCAAAGATTGAATTATTCAATGTCTAATACGCATAATTCCATTGCCAAAGTTTGAAAATTTCATGTAAATGAGTATGAAATGCTTTGATTATTATGGTATGAGGTCTATGAGATAATGTTATTATATCATTTATTAGATAAATTTAAGGTTAGACAGCTGATGAGTGATTTGACAACCATAAGGTATGATAGCATTAAAGGAGTTAGGGAACATATCATGATGCTAGTGCATGTTCAAACTAAGCTTAAGGCTTATGATATTCCTATTTTTTATAGTTTTTTCATTCACCCCTCACTTAATTCTCTTTTTTAAGAGTTCAATTAAATTAAAAACTACTTACAACACACAAGACCAAACTTAGAGTGTTAATTGTAACACTTACTTTTAATTAATGTCTAACTTATAGTTTAAATGAAAAGAATAGGCTAACTAATCACAAAGATAATCTTAATTATTCTAAAATTTTGAACCCATTAAAAATTTTGTTGTAATATATCATTAAATCCAAAACTCATCACAAGATTCAGATTGAGTACCTAAATTATTAAAGATATAATCAACTGCCAAAACACCTCATCAAGTCCTTGGGGAACTTAACTAAAGCCCTAGATTAAGGTCCTATTCAAAACCCAACATAAAACTCCTTCAAAATCTCACAGAAACAAAATGCATAAGTGGCATTATGGCCTCGCAAAGCTATGTCATAGCACCCTTCATACAGAAGTAATAAAGCCAAAATAACATGTAGCCCTGTCGCTTCGCATGGTCATGACATAACACATTCGGCTCTATTTAGACCACTTCACGGTGTGTAACAACCCTAACTTCTAATCATCATAAATAAGGTTAGGTACGCAATTAATAATCATAAATCAAGGTTGAAAGTTATTACAACTAATTACATTCGAAAAATGCAGGAAAATTTGAACCTTAATGTTATTAGAGTAATTAATTAGACAACCACAATTATTTGAATGTGCAAGTGAATTTAATCTTCAATGAGGAGCCTTTGATTCCTCTATCCATCAATTCTAACTCATAAAAACCTCCTACAAGTGTTTCTAGATCATTCCTTAGCATTACCATAAGAGAAACTAAAATTTTTAGGTGAATATGAGAAATTTAGCACCTTCACCGCGGCTAAATTCTCTCGCGCCGCGGCCAATTACTATCATGTTCAACTTCTTATACCTTCACAAATTTCGCACATTTCACTACGCCCAAATACCCCTTTCATTGTGGCGAATTGCCCTTTGGAACACCACCAAACCTACCTCTCACACTTCATTAAGGCTAACTTCACTATTCACCACGGCCAATTGCTCTCTGTTTTCTTCCCTGGCAATGTCATCAAATTTGACCGAGGCCAATTAAATTTTGGCCGTGGCCAATTCCCTTCTATTCCTATAACTCCTAAGATTTTATCCCATGCTTTCCAATTCCCCCTCTAGCAACATTCTAGGCCACTTTAACTTAATTTTTGAAGATTTAATGTCTTTCTTTTACCTAATCTACCTAACACATCTATCCTTATCCATTTAAAACATAAATATGGATCTTTAACCCTCTAGCCACCATAAACTAGTGAGTTTATAGATCAATGATAGCAAAGAATTCATACACTACTTACATTTCTATTCAAACATAAGTCCCATTAGAAATTCCATACATCACTAGTTTAAATCAAATTATTACAATCTCTATGCTTAGCAATTCATGATGCAATGTGGCAATTATATAAAACTAGTAGTCTAGTTATACGAATACAATCTGACAAGGTTTTCAGACCTACCTACTACTAAACCACACAATAAGCGTCTATTAATTTTCTCCTTGCTACTAAGAGGTTCGGTCCTTGAAAATATTAGCCCACAATCAGGGTGAGATATACAATTTTAGTAAACAAGAGGCAAATTCCATATATATGTACAGATTAATTAATACAATGTAATTTCATAATATCAACACCAAAATCATCAATTCAATTTTTAAATGAACTAGTTAAGCTATAAATGAGTACTGTCCCATATCAGCAATCATACACATGTTAATGGCCAATAACATCGAGAGAGGTCCATGTATAGCACCTACTCCATAATGAGCACAACCAGGGCTCAGTGCATCTAAGGTTTGATCATAACCCGGTGTCTGATCGAAGCACATGCATGGGTGGTAGCTGCACCATAACTCCACCATAGACTCACAAGGTCCAATCACAATAACAATTCAAGTAGTCAACCAATCATTTAGTATTTCAAAATCATATATGTGCCAACAATAATAGATTAACATGAACATATACATAGAATTAGGAAATTAACCCCGGTTACCTCAATGAAGCCAATTACTCTACCTCTGACTACCATTATAATTCAAATACACACCAAGCCTAAAACAAGTATAGTCATCATCATTTCTAGCAATAAATCATATATCCAAAGGGTTAAACCACCAATGGCCACCTAAAAGTTACTTACCTAGCTTCTTAAAAGGTCAATTAGACCAATTCAAGGTCAAGACAATAAAGCTCACAATGGTTCACTCCCCACATCTCCATTTTTGCACATATATAAACTATGCACCAAAAGTCAGTCCAAATGATGAGAATTAATACATACATCTAATAAAAGAAGAGAAATCACTTACCCATACATCTAAGAGGTTAAATGGATTGAGTTGAGTTTCAACTACCAAGAACATACCATGGGACATTCCCAAATTCGGATTTGAGTCATCAAGCTCAGAAAATTTAGTTTTTCCCCTTCATCTCCTTGTAATTTCGTACAATAGCAAAACCCATTATGAAAATCAACTCTTAGGAACATTTTCTAGCAAAATAATACACAAAATGGAAGGGAAATGCTTACCCAATCATCCTCCTAACCTTCAACTCTAAAAATCTTGCAACAATCATCCAAAAACTAGATTTCATCCTAAGAAGAAATGAAAATTCTTGAAATGACAAACCAATTGGACCAAAATGTAGAGGAAGATAAGAGGATCAAGTTATATAGAACCTACCTTGGCTAAATCTCCCTCTAAGAGTGCAAATTTGAGCCAAAATGTTAAAAAACCCTAGCCCCTCTCCTAACATGCGAATTTCTTCTCTTGCCTTTTGTGTTTTCTGCTGAATAGGGGGGAGGTTGCTGAACCTTTAGGGTTATTAGGGAGAAATGGGTTAACCCCTCAGCCTAAGGGGCATTTAGGCTTATTTCTAGTCATTGGGCCATTGCTTTATAAGGTGGGTTACAGAAACTCTTAAGGTTAGGGAGGAATGTGCTGACCCAAAGGCCCAATTCCTTATGGCTTTAGATTTTAGTTAGGTTGGGCCATGGATTCTAGAGTTATATGGGTTAAATATGGGTTGGACCAAGCTTCAAAGGTCCATTATTCCAAATGGGCTAATGCTTAACATGTTGGGCCATGATATATGGGTTAGTTAGGTTCAAAATAGGTTGGGCTTCCTAAGAATAAAGTTGGGTCATAATTAGATGAGACTGGGCCTTTAATAATGTACTTGACAGACATAATTTAATCATGGGCCTAAGTCACATTTAAATCTATAAATATTATCATACTTCTTCAAAATAGTCCAAGTAGTAATTATGTTAAGATATTCAAATTTGCCATTTTCCTTAAGCCCTCTTAATAATTTCATAACCCATAAATAATTACTATTAATTATTCCCGGGGTGTTACACGGTGCCTCAAGGCCATACTATGGCCTCTTCCTCTCCACCACATCAAAAACTCATGTTCCCTAGACAAAATTCTTGTATGGAACCATGGTGGTAAAGAGTCACACTGTGACATCCCAATATTAGAAAGCATAATGAATAACAAAAATAACTTCCAATCCCTAACTTGTAAAGAGAAGAAAACTAAAAACCCTTGGCAACACTTCCTAAGGCATCTCTTAACTTAGGCAATGGACAAATTCAAAAGCTCAATAGATGACTAAGGATTAAGAGTGTGAGGATCAAGGGTGCAAGATGATAGGGATACCAACTTATAAGTATAATCAAGAATAACATTGCTTGCAAACAACCAGTTCATGCTAATGATTATATCTATATCATTCTAGGGCATAAAGATAAGATTTAGAGTAGTGCAATAGTTATCAAGTTGGATAGCATAATTTAAACAAACTCTAGTTGTAATGACGAAACCTCCCATAAGGGTTGACACTAATAGCTTAAAGGGTAAAATGCTAATTTTCAAACTTAGATGCTTTATACAATCATATGAAATGAAAGAATAGGTAGCACTCAAGTCAAAAAATGCAGCTTCCATACAACTAAGAAATAGAAGGGTACTATGATAAAACCAAGAGACATATTGGGCTCTTATTGTAAAAGTACAAACACTTTTCCCTAAGTAGGTGGTTTGGCTTAAGTAGCTGAAATCCACAGTATGGTATATTGCTTCACCATGAGGCTTGGTTTACCATAACTATAGTATATCACACATAGCCTATTGCCATGGTCCTTCTCACACTTATTGCACATAGCTAAGGTGCTCACAAAGCTCCTCTAAGGGGTTAGATTCCATTTTCTTAGATTATTCCCTGAAAGGGGCCTTCCACTTTAAAACCTAACACTGCTACTGCCACTTCCCTTCTTATTACTACCTTTAAAGAACTCTACATCCCTTTCTCTCTTACTTTCTAAGGCTCTCTTCCCTTAGGCTTCCACTTCTTTTATACCCCTTTCAGTGCCCTAATGGGATGCATCATCTCAGTAAAGTCTATTATTTTCAGTGGCATAATCTTCTCGATTAAATTAGGCTTAGGTCTTCTCTCCAACCTGGCTACCTTCCACGAGTCATAATCATAATAACGCTAAAGCTATAAGGAGAAATAAGGTAATTCCATAAACTTAGCTATGTAATGGTCATCATCCATATCTCCTTATTCCAACTTAGTGAATTATGCCTCCTTGTCAGTTCCTATCAAGGCTGGAAAGTAGTAGTTATAAAAGGTCTCTTAGAATATCTTCTAATTTAGTGGGCTTCTTCTAAAGCTCAAGAGCCTCTCTTCATTCCTCTACCAGCGTTTTGCTTCACCATCCAACTTGTATATGGCCAACTGGCCTTTTGCTCACTAGTGCATTTCATGATGTGCAACATCTTTTCAAGTTACATCATCCACCTTTCAATCTTGATCACATTAGGCTCCCCCTCGAAAGATGGAGGATTTGCCTTTTGAAAATGGCCTAGCACAGTGGTGATGTCATTTTCTTCTCTCTCCACACCACCACCACTTGGATTATTTCCCACATAATTGTCTTTAGGCATGTTATCATCTTTCCCATGGTTTCCCTTATCATACCAACATAGATTATATAAAAATCTAATGCTATGTTTCTCATTTAACAACAATTATTCAAATTCACACTTTCAGTAGCAGAAATAACCATTATTGAAAGCCTTAATAATCCAACAGTGCCTAAATAAAGATTTTCATCATTTTATTCTCCAAATTCATACCAAACAAGTTTGTTATACTTAGAATATCATAAAAAAAGGCATAAATTGTGTGGGTTGCTTTATATACACATTTTTACCACTTTAACACATATTAGAGGCCAAACTTTGAAAAATTATAACTTGAGGTATACAACTTCGATTTGCACAAACTTAGTAGCCACAGAAAGCTTATGTTGAGAACTATCTACTATAAACAATTTAGGCTAAAGCAAGTTCATTTGGTCCCTCAAAATCCATAAAAAGAGAAGTTGACCATTTGAATAGTACACTAGTAAATTCTGCATGTAACATTATATTTACTAAGCTCATCTCATATCATTACTAAGCTCATCTCCTTAGATTTACATAAAATTCCCAAGGAAAGCTATTAAAACGCTTCATTTAATTGTGTCACATCACGGATAAAATTTTCACTTTATGTCTCATGGGCCATATGGACTCATCCGTCTCATCCTCATTTTTAAATACACAAATACAACTCATAACAAGCTCAAGAAGTGGCCTAGAACTCGAGCAAAGGGAGTGGATACATAAAATACAATGGTGCAGCCTCAGCTAGAAATTCCAACATACTGACATGAACTTTGAAAAATCATAACTAATTCTAGAAATATCAAAATCAGACAAACTATACTATTCTAAAAAGTTACAGATGTATACTTTATGTTAAAAATAATTCCAAGTCATAACAAAGGTATTAGCTACTAGAAATGGATGAAATAGTA
Source organism: Erythrophleum ivorense (assembly GCA_026724425.1). Taxonomy (NCBI): domain Eukaryota; kingdom Viridiplantae; phylum Streptophyta; class Magnoliopsida; order Fabales; family Fabaceae; genus Erythrophleum; species Erythrophleum ivorense. Next base: position 54,945 of record JAIUCV010001271.1, read on the forward strand.
CCAGAGGTTGACTATCATTACAAGTACTGACCTCTAACTTTAAAAATTTATATCTCCCTGCTCAGAGGTCCAATTGGGGTGATCTTAGTGGCTATGGAAATTTTATCATGTCTAGTTTATGCTTGTAAGCATTAGATAACATTTGACCCTCGAATAACATAGCCCAAGTTTCTGACCATATGAACAGTGTTTGCATCAGTTCAACAGAAAAATGCCAACTTTGAAAAATTATAATTAATTCCATAGAGCTCTAAATAATCTAATCTTTGGCTTCTCAAAAATATCTAGATAAGATATATATGTGTGCCAAATTTCATTGGCAAATTCGTTCATTAGGTTAGATCTTGACATTGGGTTGTAAAATGGTCACTTTTAAGCCTTACAAAGGGTCCAAATGGTCCAATTTAAGTTCTAAGGCAACCATGGCAACTTGACCACATGGGAATGCATCAAAATGACATTCTAAACTTGTCTTAAAGGTTCATAAACCTAGAATTTGAAAACTCACTCTCTCACCCCAAGCCATACACAACATTACACAAGTCTAGTCTTGCTCCTCGATGTCCAAAATACACTGTATCAAACATACAACATTAAATCTCATTTGTACATACTACATTTGCATAATTACATATGTTCATAAGGTTATAGGACATACACAACAATGGGTTACAACATTTGCCACTCATATAGCTATAAAAAAAGCAAAACCAAGGCAATTTGTTATCATACTTTCATCTTCAAACTTAATGGCTTCCATTACCTTGCTCATATGGTCCACCTAGCATATTAAGACATTGGAGAGGAGGGAATGAGATTCAAAGAATCCCAATAGCTCATCTGCCTTTCAATTACACATAAAGTATGCAATACAAGTCTCGAAAATACATGCATGGGCACAATGGAATGTATGATCATTCAAGAAGCATTCTTGGCATTTAAACAAGTCATACATAGCACATATAGGCTTGCCAAGTAAGTGGATTAGCCTCACTCATTCTCTTATAGATTTTAGACTTGACTCACTCATTTTATTTAAGAGGCTTTGACTCAACCTCACTCTTTGGAGACTTTTTACTTTGTCTCAACTAATTTTAAGGGTTCTTGGTTCATCCTCACCATGGCTAAGGGTTCTTGGCTTTACCACACTCAAACAAACCCAAGCAAACATACTAGGCATTATTTGAAAACATAATGCAACATCATGGTACTATGGAATAAAGGCACATGCTAAAACACTTTTCATGGCTTAAAGCACACATACACATATTCAAAGATAAGTTAAGCACACATTCATGCATGAGAGAAGGAGGAGTGAGGTACCTTTGTTGCAACCACACACTTTTTTTCTTGGAAATGCTCTCCCTGTAATACCCCAAAATTAATTAAGGTGTTAATCATAGTTTTAGATTAATTAAGAATAATTAATATGGAATAATCAAGTAAGTTAAGTAAATAGAAATTTTGGAAAGACAAATTATTAATATGGGTTTGAGATTTAATTAGGAGAGAAATTTTATCTAGGCCCAAATTAATGTAGGAGATCATGATAAGAGGCTAATAAGGGCCCAATAAGCTAGGTGTAGGCCCAATATGATTCAATGTGATAGAGGCCCAAGATCCACCTTGTATAGGCTCTTATAATTAGCCCAATAACCCTTGTGCAGACCTAAAACTTTTGAGCTCTTAAAACTTATTCTGGCCCAATAGAATTTCAGCAGCCCAATGCATAAGAGTTGGCCCAACAAAGCTAAAATCTGAAGCCCAAATGGAGTTGGACCTTAAAGCAACCCATGACCCATATTTGACCCAATTAAAACCCTAATGCTTCAGCCTCTTCCCCATTTATTGAAACACAAACACCCATCTCAAAATTCGGAGGTCCAAAGGAGGCTTTAGGGTTCTTGGCATATTTTCACATTTCCCACTTCTAGAGCAAGATTTAGCTAAGGTAATAGTTATATAACTTAATCCTCTCATCTTTCTTTTCATTTTGGTCCAATTAGTTTTTTCATTTGGAGTATTTTCACCATACCCGAAATCTGAAATGTGGTTGTTTGGGATTTTCTTAGTGAAATTCGTAGGTTGAGGCTAGGGCTAACATTAGGTGAGTATAAATCCTTCATTTTGATGCTTTCTTTGCTAGTTTGAGACCCCCATAGCTGATTTATAATATGGGTATTAATTTTGTACGAATTTGCTTAGGATTTTGGGTGAAACATTGAGATTTCTGGTAGAAGACACATCAATTCGAATTTGGGACTTGTAGTAGGTGGGTAAGTGATTCTTAGGTAGTCATTAGCATTTTAAATTCTTTGGGTACTTATTGCAACTGTTAATGATGAATTAAAGTAGTAATTCTATGATACTATGATTATAGGGAGATTTTGGTACCATTGGTGGCTATTGCAATTGTCTACAAGTAAGGTAACCGGGTTTATATTAATTCCATGCATATATCTATTTTAATTTCATATTTTAATGTACATGAATGATTTGAAATGTTGAATGAATTGGTTGGCTATCATTGTATTGTGATTGGACCTTTTGAGTCTATGGTGGAGCTGTGGTGCGGTTGCCACCTGTGCATGTGCTTTGATCGGGCACCAGATTATGATAAACCCTAGATGCATTGAGCCCTGGTTGTGCTCAAAGGGGAGTAGGTGTCGTGGACGGGCCTCTCCTGGTGTTATTGGCCTTTAACATGTGAAAATATGATTGCTAGTATGAGATAGTGATCATGATAGCCTAATTGTTTCATTTACTGATATGACTGGTGTTCTTCTGATGATTATGTGAAATTATGCATGTATGCTAATTAAACTAGAATATATGATGGAATTGCCTAGTTACTGAGATTCGCATCTCACCCCGTTTTATGGGATTAATATTTCAGGTGAAGGTCCTTCGGGTAAGGATAAGGGGAAGCAAATGGATGAAAATCCATGAGCTTCATCATGTGAGGAGAAGGCTGCACTTAGGTTGACTTATTTAATATAGATGCTAAATTTTGTATTCCTTATTGTATAGCATCATCATGTGTTCATATTACCAAGTGTAGGCTCTTATATTTTGATTACCTTGAATGTATTCATTGAGGAGTTAGACCTCATTTTAGCTTGATGTCAGATGTATGAACCCATAACACTTGACGTATGTATTTTGCTGAATTTATATTATAGTATATTGTTGGAAATATAATTATGTGATGTATTAGATGTAATATGAACCATTGATATATGAAACCTCTAACGGAATGTATATCGAATTTTAATTTCCAATAGTGCATGAATTCTTGTTGCTATTACGCTATGGACTTGCCAGTATAGGATAATTGGAGGAGTGGAAACTTACATTTAAATTTTAAATTAGTAATGGTAGAATAGCTGGGTGTATATGGCAAATAAATACCATTAGAGACATATAAAATGAATGGGAGTAGTCCTAGGGTAGCCCTAAGATGAGAATTAGAGTGTAGGGGATGAAATTTGATAGATATAGTTACAGGAGGGAGTCATGCTGTGGCTAAGAAGGCTTCGCCGCAACCAGATGAGTTACAGAAGCAAGGGGCGCCATGGCATGAGTAATCCCACTGTGGCGCAAGTAAATAAAATTTTCTTGGAGAGTAACAATGGCAAGGAACACCACGGCTTGAGGAATCTTGCCGCAGTGCAGAGTGAAAAAAATCGCTAAGGAGGGTAACAGAATAAAACCTCGCCGCGACGCTAGTCAAGGGAACAAACTGAGGGGTGTCCAGTAGCAAATCTCGTCGCGGCTCGAGTGTATTTCCCTGAGGTGAGAGTCGGAGGACTTAGAACAGTAGCTCTAAGAGGCATTTCCACTACGGCGACGGTCTAACTCGCCGCGGTGATATGCCCAATAATTCCAGAGAGAAACTTAGCCACGGCAAGAATGGTATAGGCCGCGGCACAAAACCCCAAACTCCTTGCTTTAACCTAGAAACCCTAGTTTCTTCAATATAATGCTAGGAAATGATATAGGAATACTTATAGGAGGTTTTTGTGTGTTGAAACTGATGAATGGATGAATCGTAAATCCCTCATGGTAGTATGATTTCTCTTATGCATTTTTGTTTTCATTGTGGTTGTTTAGTGATGACCCTAATATCAAGGTTCAAATTTCCCTACATTTTCATAATGTAATAAACTGTAACGACTCCAAACCTTGATCATTAATTATTAATTACATATTTAACTATAATTACCATGTTAAGAAGGTAGGGTTGTCACACTCCCTTCCTCAGTCTCACACACAAAGGTGTGGGATTTGTTTCTCTTGGCCTAAACACAATATATGGAAGCCAATTAAGTTCTTGAAGTCATTTCTAAGGCCATACATCTTCTTGGAACTCTAACTTTGTCCTATGGTTCATTTATGGTTCCTAAATACACCTAATGAAGCAACATCCATCAATTGAGTTCTAGGCTCAATTTTTTCCTTTCATTTATGATTCTTGACTCCTTTTAAGCCTCTTAGAGGTATCGCATAATTAAAACAAATAGCCTAACTGCATGTTGCTTCCTTAGGTTATATTATGGAACCTATGACACCAATTCATTCTCTAGGCCTCTTAAATTTTTTCCAAGGTTTCCTTTCATCTTCACTCATCATATATGACTCAAAAATGGGTTTAGAAAAATTTAAAACTTTCCCTAGATGTCCCAACTACACTGGGCTAAAATTATGCTCCTTAAGGCTACCCTTGGAGTTGTCTTTATTTTCTTGATAGATGCATATGGGGAGCCTTCTAGGGATCCTAAGAGCTCATTCAAACATTCATTTAGGCTTAAAAATTATTGTATCAAATCATATTTTTCAAGGGACACTTGAAACCCTAACTTTGCTATCTTAATTTTTCATAGTTATTTGTTGATTCTCTTTCCATATTCTTATTCTCCACACTCCATTCCCTAAGGTTCACCCTTAATTCTGCCTAAATTCCATGTCTTCTTGAATCTACAAATATGGGATGAACCAAGGATAAGAAGGGGACAAGAGGTGGCTACCATGGAATGAATATTTACCTTGTTTCATTGGTTTTTCTTGCCTGTTTCTCACTTTCCTTGGCCTCCTCTCTTCAAATGAGAATTTTTCCCTTTATTCTACCCTCAAAACAGATCCACAAACTTTAATGAAACCATAGGAAAGAAGGGGAAATGAAGGAGAATAAGTTTGCTAAAGAAAAGCATGAAAAAAGCCAAGAAAATCCATGCCTCTTCCTTGTTTTTCTCCTTCCTTTCTCCTCCTTCTTGTGTGCCTCACCTTTAGGGTTCTTTATATAATTTAGGCTAGAAATAAATGTGGCTAAATGAAGAAGGAGATGGGGCGACTGATATATCTAGGTGGGTTTAAGAAATACTTTTCAAAAATTTCAATTTTGCCCCTTCATCTTGGCATTTTTGTTTTTAATTCATTTTAGCTCCTTTTTGAGAACCATCTTTTCCATTATAAAATTTAGGTTCCAAATTTAATAAAATACTTTTGGAATCGCACAAATCGGAGCTAAAATCTTCCTGAACGAATCTTTCAAAGTTTAGGTCAATTGACGTTAGAAAACGTCCACCGGAGGGGTTTTAACTATCTCGGGGCTTCCTATAGTTTTCAAGGCCTTTGAGAACCCCGAAGAACTCAACATTTTCATTTAAAATGTCCTCCTATGAGAATTCTAAAATCTATTCAAAATTACAAAAATGTCATTACATTTTGTCAACATTTCATTACAATTTGTTTCTTCATTCTAGGTTTGTTTTTCTTTCCATCTGAGCCTGGGATTCTCATTTTTAGGAGTCTAGAATGCTACATAAATTTTTTTAGGACCTCAAATCACTCTATCTGAGGGACTTCCTTTTGTATCTGGTGAATTTCGTGCATTTATGGAGAACCCATATGTTATGTTTCTCGTGTTTTCTCTCGTTTTTAGAGAACCAAATATTACATTTCTCCCCCCTTAAAAAAAATTTATTCTCAAAATTTGGGGTACACTTTCCTCTTACTCTTTTATATTTTGGCTAACTGCTCCTTTCTTTCCCTTCTCCTAGCTCTATATGCTTCTCTCAGCGATTTCACTCTTTTGAGTTTCTCTCGGCCAAAAAATTTTCATTGCTAGCTCTTAATAAGGGCTCTATTATTATAGAGTACTAGCTAGTTCTTCTCATAAGGGAATTCTAACTCTGAAGGTTTATCTTGGGAGAGCTTACTAATTACATCTAATTAGTCTTAACCCATTTGTAGGGGTTAACATTTTTCTCAGTGGACTCATTTACATATCTCGAGAGGTAATTATTTAATATCAAATCTCCCGTATCCTCTCCCAATGGCTTCTCATAAGGTATCATCATCTTTCTCTGATCATTATAGTCATTTGAGATTTCTGTCTGTCTACTTACTTATTTAAAGTATGTTATCCACTGTTTATCTCTGTGCTCTTTCTTACTAGCTCATCCCATAATTACAATTCACATTCCTTTCTATCATAGGCCTTACGTTTAATTATCACTGGGATTACAGCTCATTTGAGGAGTTTTCACTTTTAATAATCTCAGTTTCTCTGTTTACTAACATATTCGCTTTTGTAGGCCGAGACTTTTTCTTACTCTTTTTGCTCACTTATGAGTGGGCATTTTACAGTCCCTCATCTTAACATAGGTAGGCCTAACTTATATTTCTCATATTAGCATCGAAGAGCAACTACCACTAACAAATGTTGAATTATGGTAGGATGCTAACTATACTCACAGTCTTGATCACTGGAGACATACTATACCATTTACCTCATTTAAAACTACACCTAACCCTTTTCTAAATATATAGTCTAGCATATAGGGATCTCTCTATCCCTCGGTCAGGGCTAATACCTGCTGTGTAGTGGTTCATCTAGCTTTAGCTTTGGAAAGCTACTTTCTTGCTTTTCTCATCCCATACACTATGCTCATCTCTCAAGTGATCTAGTCAATAGTCTTATTGTCTAAGTAAAGCCTTCATATCTCTATGGCAATGATCTACTAGACTTAGGATATCTCTAGTCTCTTAGACAAAAGCTAACTAAAACTATACTGGTCTCTGAGACTAATTACTCTGTAAAACCTATCTCAAGCTATCATCTCACTAAAAAACTATCATGCTATAACTGGGGGCTTTCTGTAGCTTTGTGGGATCTACTGCAACTCTTAGGTCTACTGTGACCTCTCAAAGCCTGCTAGGGTCTATTGCAACCCATTGTGCTATGCCAGGATCTATTGCGATCCATCTCTAGGAGACGTCAAAGCCTTAGATCACTGTATCTAACAGTAAATCACATGCTCACTAAGTCCGGTAACCATTACTCATAATAAATTAGGCTAAACTTATAAGTACATCATGCTCTTTGTGCAAAGTGGGTTCCATGTCATCTGATTCTTTATGATCCTATCATATTGATACTTAGGAGCATTTTAATTTTTATTCATGACTTCTTATGGGATCCTCAAGTTCCTACTTCAGCCCCTTTTTACTTGGGCTTCTTTCCTTACTTTTACTGACTTATCTTGTTTCATTTATACTTGTTCTATCTTTCCTCTTATATCCTGCAATTTCTAACTAAGCCTGCATTCTACTTTTGAGTGCCTTGGCACTAGGGCATCTCACACACTGAGCATGGCTAACATCTCTAGTAGGAGAGAGGCTATATACTAGTCTCTTCTTATTTCATTTAATTATATTATAAGGTATTTAGGCTATGCATACTGAACTATGCTATCTGAATCTGAATATTCTTTACTATTAGCATGTTCTTTTCTATATTATTATTCTTTACTAGGTATTCCTTTTATGCATGCTTTTCTTACTATTTTAATATTCCTGGAATCCCTTACCTCTCTTTTCTGACTCATCCGTTATTTAACTAGCTAGAATACCTTTTGATTATCAGGACACTTTGGTGATTGATGCCATCATTTGCTACGTACTTAAGTCACATTACTACTGGGTTGGCCAGACCTAATATCATGTAACCATTATTGCAAGCAAACCATAACATCAAACACTAATACACAACCGTCTCATGACTGAGTTCAAAGCCACTATTGCCTGTACATTACAAATTTTCCAATAATCTACAGTATTCCTCTCTTACTTTTTTTTATTTGCCCCATTCTCGTGGGATGTAACATCTGGTTCTCTGAAAATGAGAGAAAATGTGAGAAACGTAATGTATGGTTTCTCTGTAAACGAATAAAACTTACCGAATACAAAAAGAAGTCCCTCAAAATGATGTAGTTAAGGTCTAAAAAAATTTGGAAAATATTATAGACTCCTAAAAAATGAGAATCCTAGCCTCAGACGGAAAGAAAGACAAAGCTAGAATGAAGAAACAAATTTTGACGGAAATCTTACGAAACGTAAAGCATTTTCGTAATTTTGAGAAAATTTTGGAATTCGCATAGGAGGGATTTTTAAATGAAAATTTTGAGTTCCCTAGGATTCTCAGAGGCCCTGAAAACCATAGGAAGGCCTGGGATAGCTAAAGCCCCTCTGGTGGACGTTTTGCAACGTCAGTGTACTTGAATTTTGACGGATTCGTTCGGAAAGGTTTTAGCTCTGATTTGATTGATTCCAAAGATATTTTACTAAATTGAGAACCTAAATTTTATAATAGAAAAGAAGGTTCTCAAAAAGGAGCTAAAACGAAGTAGAAACAAAAATGCCAAAAACAAAGGGCAAAACAAGAATTTTTGAAAAGTTTTTTTTCCTCCTTTATATATATAAGTGGTGCCCTTCTTCCCCCTTCATTTTGGTTGACCAAGCTCTGCCCAAAAACCAGAGAAAACCCTAGGGGATGAGGTGCACAAGAGGAGGAAGAAAAGGAGGAGAAATTCAAGCAAAAGGTAAATAAATTTAGTAGTTTTTCATGCTTTCTTCCTTCCAAACCTCTTCTCCTCCATTCTCTTTTGTTTCCTATGATTATAATGAAGTTTATAAATCTGTTTTAAGAGACATATTGAGGAAAAAATTTGGATTTGAAGAGAGGAGCTCAAAGAACACAAGATTCAAGTAAGAAAAAGCAAGAAAATAAGGTAATTTCTTATTCTATGGTTGCTACCCCTTGCTCCCTTTCTCCACCATTTCGCCCCACTTGAGAAGACCTAGGAGGGTTTGATTTTTAGGCAGAACCAAGGGTGATTCTAAAGAAAAAAGGTGTGGAGAGTAAGAATATGTAAAGGGAATTAACAAAAAACTATGGAATTTTTAGATGTAATTTCTAGGGTTTCAATAGCATCTTGTAAAATTTGATTTTGTACAATGATTCCTAGGTCTAAATAAGAGTTTAATTGAGCTCCTAAGATCCCTAGAAGTCTCCGCATGTGCTTCCTCCATCAAGAAAACAAAGCAAAGTCCATGAAGCCTTAATTCCTCCATAGCCTCGACCTAAAGGGGTTTGAGTAGCTAGAGAGAGTTTTAAATTTTTTTAAGCCTATTTTTGAGTCATATATGATGAATAAATATAAGAGGAAACCTTGGAAAAAATTTAAAAAGCATAAAAAGTGAGATAGTGCCTTATATTCCATAATATGACCTAAAGAAGCGACATGTAGTTAGGCTCTTGATTTTGATTGTGTGATGACTTCAACAGACTTAAAAGGAGTCAAGAATCATATTTAAGAGAAAAGAATGAAGCCTAGAATTTATTTGAGGGGTGTTGCTTCATTAGGTGCAATTATGAAACTATAATGAGGTTTATAGATCAAGCTAGTATCTAAGCAAGTTGTGTGGCCTTAAAATTAATTCCATGAACCTAATTGTCTTCCATAAATTGTGTTTAGGCCAAGAGAAATTATCCCGACACTTTTGTGTGTGTGTAGCCAAAAGAGGGAGTTTGGATTCAAGAAAAAAAGTGTGTAATTGTATCTAAGGTAGCTCACTCTTCCATCTCTCATGCATGATTGCTTGCTTTACTTGTCTTTGAATGTGTATATGTGTATTTTTAAGCCATGAAAAGTGTTCTAGTATGACCTTGAGTCCATGGTGCCATGATGTTACAATATGCTTTCATATGATGTTTATGATGTGCTTGGGTTTGCTTAAGTGTGGTGAGGCCAAGAACCTTTAACCATGGTGAGGATGAACCAAGAACCCTTAAGATTGGTTAAGAGAAAGTAAAAAGTCTCCCAAAAGTGAGATGGACTCCCAAGAGCATGGTTGAGTCTAAGAATCCCTTAAAGAATGGGTGAGGCAAGTCCAATGTTGACAAGAAATTGGGTGAGGCTAATCCACTTGCTTGGCAAGCCTTTGTATGCTATGTGTGACTTTTTCAAATGCTAAGAATGGTCCTTGAATGATTGTACATGTCCACATGCCATGCATGCATTTGTAAGACTTGTTTTGCATCCATTATATATGATTGAATGGGAGATGAGCTACTGGGATTCTTTGAATCTCATCTCCTCCTTTCCAATGTTCTAACATGCTAGGTGGACCAAGAGAGTAAGGTAATGGAAGCCAACCACCTTGAAGGTGAGAAGATGACATTAAAGTGCTTGAATTTTGCTACTTTAAGACCATACAATTAGCAAATGATGTAACCAATGGACATATATATATTATGATGTTATGAACACATGTAATTATGATAATATGCCATGTATAAATGGAAGAATGTATTATGTGATCACTAGAATGCAATATGAGCATGTTGTGGCATTGTAGCTTCTTGAATGATGTTATAGAATTGTGTATAAGTGTGGGTGAGATGGCCAAAATGAGATGCATGAGGGTTAGGACCATGTGGGCAACTCACACAAGTCCTATTTATGCTTTTAGACTTGCCTAAGAGGTGCCAAACTCCAAGAAAAGCCATTTGAACATTTTGGTATCCTATATGGAGCTAAAATTGATCATAGCGGAACCTTATATCACTTTTTATCCAAATGAGCTCTTCTTGACCTGAGATTTGTCATAAAATTAGAACTTGTTGAGAGCTTTTTGGGAAGCTAAAGAATAGAAGTTTTAGAGGTCTACAGAATATGTGATGAATTTTCAAAGTTAGCAAATTTTCTGGTTTTGGTCATGTTACTGTTTACTCAGGTCCAAAAATGGAATCTATCACACAGGGCTCAAATGATGTCCAATTACCATGAAATTTTATACAAAAAAACTAGACATTCTTAGTGACCTGTGCTAGTTGAAAGAACCTCATTTGGATGTCTAGAGAGGGAGATATAAATTTTCAAAAATCTATCCAGTATTAGGAACTCCAGCCGACCTCAGTTACTGTTTGATTGAGTTTCGAGGTCTGGACATGCCTGAACCAGTCTAGAGTTATTTTTTACTCTAGCTACCATCCACAAATTTTCATATTGGTATCATTTTCATGGATTGGATTTTTTTAGAATTAATTGGACATTTTTAAAGTTTGCTATAGAATTCTGTGACAGCACCAGTGGATAGCCTGACCTTTAGACGATTTCGAATGTCAAACATCCTCTGTGTTGGATTTTATGGTCTAAACATATTTTTAGTATAAATTAGACATGTGTAGCTTTCTAGAATGGCAAAGATTTCATGATTTTTATTTTTCTAAGATTAGTTATAATTTTCAAAGTTTGTGATAGAAAAGAGGAAAAATCTGGCAAAAAATATATACATATATTTTATGCTTCCCTTTGGTTTTCACAAGATGTAGGCTACTTTTGATGATGCAAATGAGTTGTATCCATGTAATTAAATATGATAATATGATGTATGAGCTCACATGATCCACGTGACACTGAATGAAATTTTTACATGCGACGCAACGCTAAATAATATATTATTTTAATGCATTTTTCTTACTTCCTTTATGGAATACATCACATGAAGCATGGGAACATGATGAAATGAGTTAGGAAATTATGGTGTTACATGGGATACCTGAGGAAAATAGGACCCCGAGATCACTTTACATTGCCCGACTATTTTCACTTCAGGCGCTATTATGCTAGAAGGGTATCTATGCCAAGGGCAAATGTGCTTTCTCAAGTACTCAAACACATCAACTTGATCTTTATTCTCAATCCACTATGTCCTCAGCTTGAACACTATTATATATTCTCACTCTTTTTACTTTTACTATCCTTTTACTTAGATGAGAGGATGATCTACTACTGATTATCCCTCTTGTTAGTTCGTATCTCTTTACGCTCAAGAGCACCTGCATTTTTCCTGTATTCCTCTACTTGTTCTCTTTCTATAACATCAAGGGTGTCTACTTTCTCTTATACTCTTACTTTGCTCTTAACTAGATCATCCCTTTGTTAGAAAATTCTATTTCATGTAATCCTAAGAATTTCATTCTGTGGTGGTCTTGGCTTACACTCTTTCTCTGCATAATGCAAAGACTTGCCTTCTTAGGTGGTCTTTAGCTCCCTCGAGCTCCTCTGAGGGTACTAAAGCACTAAGTATTTGTCTCAGCTCGTTTCTATGTTCGGAAAAGAGCTAGGCTTTCTCGTTATTTAATCTCTTTAGACTCATCCCCAAGAGCACAATATACTAATTTTAGGGTTTTACTAGCCCAATCCAAGACACGTAGCCTCAATATACGGATTCTACCTTATTAAAATCTTATGCTCTACTGGGTGCTCTAATTACTCATGTGCCTTAACCCTATATTATTTTCATATTAGAGAGCTTGTCTGACTAACTATTAGACCCCTATTTGTTTACTCTTCTATGCTCAGTCTACTCATTTAGTCCTTACTAAAGCAAGGGCATTTCTTCGGTGGCCAGTTTCTCAAATTTTCTTTGCTTCCCCTTATTACTAGACTCTACAATTCAGGGGGTCTCTATCTAGGGAAATTTACTAACCACTACTGAGTGGCCTCCTCGACTCAGGATGTCTTATCTTTCCTTTCTCAGTCTAAGGAGAACTTTCACTGAACTTCCTATCAATTTAATTTCTCCTTTTACACTGTATTCTTTTCTACACATCTCACTTAGACAATGCTACTGGTTACTTTTCTTAAGCTTCAGCTCATACTTAGTCTGAGCTACCTATCTCATCAAACCTACAGCTTACAATAAGCCCCATTATCTTATATAGGCTTACAATAACTTAGTACTTTTTAAACTATTTTTATTCTCTTCTGACTCTGTCACTAGGCTAATCATACTCATTTTTCGGTGTTACCTATAAGGCACACCCTTATGGAGAACTCACTATATTCCTCACTGCCAATAGCCTTATCTTATGTTAATTTTAAGGCTACATTAACATCCCATCAACATGGTTTAGGATCTCGTCAATAAGATCTTATATATTGCAATGCAAAATTCAAGACCCTATCAACAAGGTTTTCCTGATAGTGTCTACATGGTCTTAAACTCATCATATTAGCCCATCATTTAGTGTTTCACAGGGTAGCATTCTAGGTTGGAATCAATGCCTTAGAGGTGGGTCTCAATAACCTTATTGTCCCTATATCTAACATTTTCTAATGTTGAGTTCTTTCTCAGTCTCAACTACTAGGCCCACTAATAACATGTTACTTACTAATCTTCCGTGACCAATTACTGTTCTTTTCTTTACTTGCACTAGGAGTTCCCACTTTTTGTGGGTTGATTGACCACATAGTAGTTCATTTCTCAGGTTGGCCTAAATATGACCAATAGGGCCATTCATACTGCAATTCGCCGTAGCTGACACATTATTCACTATGGCTAATTAGCCTCGAATTTACCTTAGTTTCCTGTCCAAATATTGGCCGTGGCAAAGAATTCTCTGGATTGCCTTGCTGCTTTATGAATTAATTAGCAACTTCATCTTTAGCTATGAAACCTGAGCCCTACTGCCTCTGTACGCAGCCTATCCCCAAACCTAAAGGGTTCTACCTCTTACTTCATTAATGAATAACTAGTTGTCACCTTTGGGCTATTAGGGCTCTATAGAGTGTAGCTTGTAACTCAACTTCTGGCTTGAGGAAAGAGCTTTCTAAGTTCTGAAATTCACTTAGAAATTTGGGTGTTGTGGCTAGGGGGTAACTCTTTTTCTCATTTCCCCTATAAACTGGTCTTGTGCAGTCGTAGTCTCATCTTATACTACACTGCATCACTACTTGTCTCCACATAAAGCAAGACATCTCAAAATGGTCTGAGTATGACCACCAAGAGAATTAGGCCTCACATAGTCTCTTTGGCAAGCCTTTTTGTATCAACAATATCATTTCTCATTGTTCATACCTAAGGCTTGTTATTGATCCCAACAAGCTATCATGCTTCATAAAGCTCCAGCCGTCAGATCACTTAGTTCTACTCAAGCTACTCTAGTGGCTAACCTTTCCCGATATTCACTATCTACTCCAAGATCATTCTACAACTTACTTATCAAAAACATAGCCATGAACTGCCTTCACACACCCAAGATGTCTCATACAAGCTTTACGTAACTATACAAACCTTTACATAGCCTTGTTGCCACATCCTCAAGCCATACACAATCCTAAAAAGCCTAGAACTTTGTTCTGATACCAATAAATGTAACACCATATTTACTAAGCTCATCTTATGTCATTACTAGGCTCGTCTCCTTGGATTTACATAAAATTCCCAGGGAAAGTTATTAAAATGCTTCATTTAATTGCGTTATGTCATGGATAAAATTTTTACTTCATGTCTCATGGGCTATATGAACTCATCCATCTCATTCTCATATTTAAATACACAAATGAAACTTATAACAAGCTCAAGAAGTGTCCTAAAACTCGAGCAAAGGGAGTGGATACATAAAATGCAATGGTGCAACCTCGGCCAAAAATTCCAACATACTAACATGAACTTTGAAAAATTATAACTAATTCTAAAAAAATTAAAATTAGGCATACTATACCATTTTAGAAATCTACAGATGTCTAATCTATGCTACAAATAATTCTAGGCCACAACAGAGGCTGTTAACCACCTAAAATTGATGAAATAGTACTAGAGGTTGATTGTCATTATTAGTACTGACCTCCAATTTCAAAAATTTATATCTCCCTGCTCAGAGGTCCAATTGGGGTGATCTTAGTGGTGATGGAAATTTTATCATATATAGTTTATTTCTATAAAATTTCATGAGCATTGGACATCATTTGACTCTCAAATGACATAGCTCAAATTTTTGATCATATGAACAATTTCTACATCAGTTCAGCAGAAAAATGCCAACTTTGAAAAATCATAATTAATTCCATAGAGCTCAAAATAATCTAGTCTTTGGCTTCCCAAAAAGCTCTAGATAAGATTTATATATGTGCCAAATTTCATGGGTAAATTCGTTCATTTGGTCAGGTCTTAATATTGGATTGTGAAATGGTCACTTTTAAGCCTTACAAAGGGTCCAATTTGAGTTCTAAGGCAACCATGGCCACTTGAGTACGTGGGAATACACCAAAATGACATTTTAAACTTGTCTCAAAGGTGCATAAATCCAGAATTTGAAAACTCTCTCTCACCCCAAGCCATACACAAGAATCTACAAGTCTAGTCTTGCTCTTTAATGTCCAAAATGCACTATATCATACACTTAACTTTGAATCTCATTTGTACATACCACATTTGCATAATTACATATGTTCATAAGGTCATAGGACATATACAACAATAGGTTACAACATTTACCACTCATATGACCATAAAGAATCAAAACCAAGGCACTTTGTTGTCATACTTTTATCTTCCAACTTGATGGCTTCCATTACCTTACTCATGTGGTCCACTTAGCATATTAAAACATTGGAAAGGAGGGAATGATATTCAAAGAATCCCAATAGCTCATCTCCCTTTCAATCACACATAAAGTATGCAATACAAGTCTTGAAAATGCATGCATGGGCACAATGGAATGTATGATCATTCAAGAAGCATTCTTGGCATTTGAACAAGTCATGCATAGCATACATAGGCTTGCCAAGTAAGTAGATTAACCTCACCCATTCTCTTATGGATTTTAGACTTGTCTCACCCATTTTCTCTAAGAGGTTTTGATTCAACCTTACTCTTAAGAAACTCTTAACTTTGTCTTAACTAATTTTAAGGGTTCTTGGCTCATCCTCACCATGGCTAAGGGTTCTTGGCTTCACCACACTCAAGCAAACCCAAGAAAACATACTAGGCATCATTTGAAAACATAATGCAACATCATGGTATCATGGAATAAAGGCACATGCTAGAACATTTTTCATGGCTTAAAGCATACATGCACACATTTAAAAGATAAGTTAAACACACATTTATGCATGAGAGAAGGAGGAGTGAGCTACCTTTGTTGCAACCACACACTTTTTCTTTTGGAAATGCTCTCTCTTCCTCTGCCTCACACACAAAGGTGTAGGATTTGTTTCTCTTGGCCTAAACATAATATATGGAAGCCAATTAAGTTCTTGAAGTCATTTCTAAGGCCATACATCTACTTAGAGCTCTAACTTTGTGCTATGGTTTATTTATGGTTCCTCAATATACCTAATGAAGCAATATCCATCAATTGAGTTCTAGGCTCAATTCTTTCCTTTCATTTATGATTCTTGACTCCTTTTAAGTCTCTTGGAGTCATCACACAAGTAAAACAAAGAGCCTAACTATATGTTGCTTCCTTAAGTTATATGATAGAACCTATGACACCAATTCATTATCTAGGCCTCCTAAACTTTTCCCAAGGTTTCTCCTCATCTTTATTCATCATATATGACTCAAAAATAGGCTTAAAAAAATTTATAAATTTCCCCAGGTGTCCTAACTACACTAGGCCGAAACTATGATCCTTAAGGCTACCCTTGGAGTTTTCTTTGTTTTCTTGATGGAAGATGCATATGGGGAGCCTTCTAGGGATCTTAGAAGCTCATTCAAATATTCATTTAGGCTTAAGAATTATTGTATCAAATCAGATTTTTCAAGGGACGCTTAAAACCCTAACTTTGCTATTTTAATTTTTCATGGTTATTTATTAATTCTTTTTGCATATTCTTATTCTCTACACTCCATTCCCTAAGTTTCACCCTTGATTCTACCCAAATTCTATGTCTTCTTGAAGCTACAAATATGGGACAAACCAAGGAGAAGAAGGGGACAAGAGGTGGCTACCATGGAATGAAGATTTACCTTGTTTTCTTAGCTTTTCTTGCTTGTTTCCCATTTTTCTTGCCCTCCTCTCTTCAAATGTGAATTTTCCCCTCTGTTCTGCCCTTAAAAAAAATCCAAGAACTTCAGTAAAACCATAGGAAAGAAGGAGAAATGGAGGAGAAGAAGTTTGCTAAAAAAAAGCATGAAAAAAGCCAAGAAAATCCATGCCTCTTCCTTATTTTTCTTCTTCCTTTCTCCTCTGTCTTGTGTGCCTCACCTTTAGGGTTCTTTCTCTAATTTAGGGCAGAAACAAATATGGCTAAATAAAGGAGGAGATGGGGCACCTTATATATATAGGTGGATTTAAGAAATATTTTTCAAAAATTTCAATTTTTCCCATTCGTCTTAGTATTTTTGTTTCTAGTTTGTTTTAGCTCCTTTTTGAGAACCGTCTTTTCCATTATAAAACTTAGGTTCCCAATTTAATAAAATATGTTTGAAATCTCTCAAATAGGAGCTAAAACCTTCTTGAACGAATCTGTCAAAGTTTAGGTCAACTGACATTGGAAAACGTCCACGAGAGGAGTTTTAACTGTCCTAAGGATTCCCATAGTTTTTAGGGCCTTTAAGAATCTTGTAGAACTCAAAATTTTCATTTAAAAAGCCCTCCTATGGGAATTCCAAAATTTGCTCAAAATTACAAAAATGCCATTACATTTCGTTAACATTTCATTATAATTCTTTTCTTCATTTTATCTTCGTTTTTCTTTTCGTCTGAGACTGGGATTCTTATTTTTAGGAGTCTAGAATGCTATATAAATTTTTTGGGACCTCAAATCACTCTATCTAAAGGACTTCCTTTTGTATCCAGTGAATTTTGTGTGTTTACAGAGAAATCATACATTACGTTTCTCGTGTTTTCTCTTATTTTCAGAGAATCGAATATTACACTGCATAAGATAGCTAGCTTCAAAAATTTATAATAAATTCTACAGAGCTCCAAGAATTATGTTCTTCATCTCTAGGAAAGCTCTAAATTTGTTCTAACTTTTTGCCTAAAACTCATCCATTTAGTCTATCAATGGTTCATAGATATTTTATGGCTCAAAGAATGGAAGTTTTGGTGCCAAATGGTTCTAAAGGAGCTATATTACGCCATGTCTCCATTTGGAGACATTTTAAATGACAAATGCATTATATAATGCTAGTTCAACATGTCTCAAATGCCATATAACTCAAAATGACCTCTCCACTTGCCATTAAATACACACATTTCCAAGAATTCAATAGATCAATTTACATAATATTGTATTTTACTATCCATAAATGGTTTCTATATCATATTCTCATACTTTTAAAATATGTTGGAATAATTATATATCAAAATATTCAAATACATAACCTTAAGTACATGAATATGTCTAAATATGAACTTTATTGTCAAAGTAGCTCTTTTCATGCTTTTGGATCATCATTCTTGCTTACTTGAGAGCCACCTAGATATGGTTAATGGAAATATGGAAAAAAAATTGAGATTCTAAGAATCCTAAAAACTAATTCAACATTCAAGCATACATATATGGTTCACTCAAGTTCAAGGATGCAAGCATGCATGTTATACAATCATAAATAATTCAAATTCATGCATTAAGGATCCATGGCTCCATAAAGAGCAATCTTATACTTTAAGGACTTTTAGTTTAATCTCATCTAACAATTTGGGGCTTTTAGTTTAGCTTCACCCTTTTTTAAAGACTTTTGACTTAGTCTCACTTATAATTGAGACTTTTGGCTTAGTTTTATCCACATTTAGGAACTTTTGGTTTCACGTTACCTATTTCAAGGGACTTTTGGCACAAACTCACCCATTCAAAAACCAAACCAATTCCATATGTAATCAAATGTCATACAATTACATATAATCATCAAAAAATCAATATTCCACATACTTTGCATACAATTCATATAAACAATTTAAGACACTCAAGCAACTAGGCATACATATACAAGAATAAAGGAAAAGCTACCTTGACACAAATAATTCAATGAATTCCCCTTGATTCCTCTCTTTTGTTCCATGGCCTTACACCCACACCTAGGTAGAATTTCACTTGCTTAGCCTAGACAAGTCAAATAAGATATAAAATCATCAATGGAATAATGCCTAAACTCATACTAGCTTATACAAGTTAATCAAGACTTTAAACACACATATGGCTCACTTGATGGCATTATGAGACAAGTTTTATAAATTAATTTCATGGCTCCAAAATTTCATTCAATATGAGTTATATGACTCTCTTAGATCTCATTAGAATCATCACAAACTTGATTTAAGGAGTTTAGCACTAAGTTGCTTCTTTAAGCATAATTGAATCCTAAATTTTCGTCTTTCAAAATAAGGCTTCTAAATTCAATCAATGGTTTCTTTAGTGTTTATAATTTATAACTAGGCCATTTATAACCTTAGAATCATTGAAAGCTTCTCCTACATGCCATTTCTAGCTCATGGTCAAACCACCCCTATATGCTACCACACTTGGAAATTTATGCTTCTTTCATAGGGAATTTGGAGCATATGGATTATTCTTGGTTATTTTCTAGTTTAAATATGATCTTAGGTAGCTTGAAATATCTTCATAGAATTCCAAAACTTCCAAGGTGAAAATAAAACTGTAGGTGGCCTATTTTGCATTTTAAAGCTTCTTAATTGATTCCATTTGCAAAATCTTAATCTTTACCTTTCAAAAGTCCTAATTCCATCATGTTTTGATCAAAATCAAATTCCCTTATCTTCCCATCTCTCTTGGGCGAATTGGTGTAGGCTAGGGTTCTACGCACATAAAATTTTTCCTAGCCTAAACCATATACCACTTGAAAGTATGTTTAATGGAGATTAATTTGGTGAAATTGGTTTCCTCAAAGAAGCTTCTCCCTCCAAAGTTTCAGCCACAAAGTTCACTCCCTTAGGAAATCAAAACCATAGGAAAAAAAAAAAGAAGAGAAGGAGTAATAAATAGTTTACAATAGCATCATAGGCAAATTCTACACATTTGCTTAGCCTTTTCCCTTCTTGCTCCCTTGGTTATTTTGCATACCTCTTAAGTTTGGTTGGATTTACTCAAAGTCAGTCAGAATGAAGAAGCAAAAGTGAGGTGGCTATTTATAAGTAGGAGCTAGGGTTTTATAATTTTTTCATATTCCAATTTTGCCTCAATCTTTAATTCCACAATTTGAGGTCATTTCAACTCCTTTTCGAAAATTGCCTTTTTCATCAATTTTATGAGATTCAAAACAATCCGAAACCATTAGATTAAAGTACGAGTCAATTGACAACCTAAATTGTATACCATAAGAGTTTTAACCATTTTAATGATTCTTGTAATTTTTTATACCTCTGAAAACCCTAGTGAGCCTAATTTTATCATTTAAAACCTCTTTCTTTAAGTTTCTAAAAATTACAATTTTACTATTAGGTTTTTAGTTCACTCTGTTTACCCATTTTAGCTCTAATTTCAAGTCATTCTTAATTTTCTAACCATATTTCTAGATGTTTAATTAATATTTTGCCCTCAATTAGCCTTAATTTACTTTGCTTTAAGGTCCTCTTATATCACACTATATGTTTAGATTTAGTTTTTTAAAAAACCAAATATTACATCTCTTATCTTTCTTAAATTTTTTGTGGTCTCTCTTCTTGCTGCCATGGGGTCCTGTGACACCACATCAACCCTCAAAGGAAGTAAGGTTAGATCTTGTACATGGACCAAGAGTTACCAAGCTTTAACTTTGTAAGTGAAACCAAGCATGAAGTTTGAATTTTCACAAAGTAAGTATACAATTAAGTTTAGTGCTAAAGCAAACATATAATGATTTCTAAGTATCTAACCAAAAAGCTATCTCTAAGCAATGTTTTCCTAAAGCATTGCTATAATACCAAAATGTAATGTAACAACCCTAACTCCTTGTAAAGTGATTAAGTGTAATTTTACAATTAATGATTATAACTCAAGATCTAAAGTCCATACTAGTTGCCAGTAAAGAAATTGTGGGGACATTTGAACTTAATTATCTTTGAGGATCCATCATTAGAAAACAAGACCACTTAAGTCAATAAGGGATTTAAGTCCTCAATTAAGTCATTCAATTCATTTTGCCACTAATTCTACCCTTACAACACCCTCTTATTGTAACAGCCAAGAAAAAGAAAAGAAAAAGAAAATAGAAAAGAAATGAGAAAAGAAAAAGGAAGGAAAAGAAAAGCTGAAAATTTTTGGAAGCTGAAATTTTTCTAAGTCTGCTAGCTACAGCCTAGCTATAGCGAATGTACCTGCTCGCTATAGCGAGAAATGGTCTAGCTATAGCGAGACTGCCTTCTAGCTATAGCGAGAAAGCTTCTAGCTATAGCGAGTTCGGGCACCCCCATACAAAATCCAGGGAGTTGCTCGCCGTAGCGAACGCCATAGCGAAGGCAGAGTTCTGGGACTTATTCGAGCTCGCCGTAGCGAGGGTTATGGCTCGCTATAGCGAGGGTTAGTCCGGAAAAGCGTGAAAATAGAGAATTTGACTTTTTAAACCATCCCAACTCATCCTTTTACTCTGTAACCGACTTAAGCTCACTTTAAGAGAGAGAAACGGGCGGAGGAGAGAGAGAGAAGCTTAGGAGAGGAAGGAAGAACAAGAAAGGTAAGGAATTCCATGGCTTTTCTCTTAGCATGTTACTCTTCTCCCCTTCCCTTCTCTTTCCACGGTTTTAATAGTTAAAGTAGCTATGTTTTGAGCTTGGTTCAGAGGAGGGAGAGTGGAAAACCACTCTTAAGGGAGGTTAGAAGTCATGTAGCCTTCTCTTCCTTGCTTTCTCTTCTTAAGAGTTAAAAAAAGAGAGGGATAGCTCATGGACCCTAGTGAGAGGAAAAGACCTAGAGTGAGAAGCTCAGTAGAGCTGATTAGAAGTGATCCCTAGCTTAAGAATTGAGTATTGAAGTATTGATTCCATGCTTTTGTGTGGTTAGGCTCAAGAGAAACTCTTCCATCTAGAAGTTGTTGTGAAACCAACAAGGGAGGAGACCATTGACAGAGCAAGTAGTAAATAGCCAGCAAAGGTAGTTCTCTCCACTTTCTCTCATGCATAATTGTGTGTTTACATTGTCTTGCTTGTGTGTATGAATGAGATGAGCTATGAGAAGTGTGTTAGCATGATTATGTGATATGATTGAGATGATGTTTTAAATGCTTGATTGGTTTGCTTGAGGAAATGGGAAAGCCAATAACCCTATAGCCAAGGTGAGGATGAGCCGAAGCCCTAAGTTGGTTGAGCCATGTCTCCCAAAAGTGAGGTTGACTCCCAAAGAGTAAGGGTGAGTCTAAATACCTCTAAAAGTATGGGAAGGCAAATCCAAAAGCCATAAGGGAAGGGGTGAGGCCGATCCAAGTACTCAGCGAGCTCTTGAATGTTATCCATGGCCATTTTACATGTTTCAAATGTTTTTCATCATGTTTTATATGCTAACATGCCATACATGCATAATGAGACTTGTTGCACGCAATGTATGTATGTTTGAATGAGAGTTGAACTACTGAGATTCCATGAATCTCACCCTCCCTCTCCACCATCCAACCATGCCAGGCGGCTCAAGTGAGATTAGGGATGGGAGCAACCACCACCAAGCATGAAGCTAGAGATAGAAGTTAATGAAGAAGAGTGTAAAGGCTTTTTGCCATATGTTGTATTATGAGAATTGTACATGAGAAATGTAAAGCAATGATGTAGCTTATGTACATTTATAGTTTTTGCAAGATAATGTATATATGAATGATGAATGTATGAGAATGAGGTTTATGAAGAATGAGAAAGTAACTTTTGATATGAAATGCTCAAAGTAGTATAGCTTATATGGGTGCATAAGTGGGCATGGAGTAGTGAGTTTCCCCAATCTAAGTTATGAGACACTTGAGGCATGATTGATAGCTCCTAAAGATGCTTTCTCATGTGCTCAAAGAGTCATAGAAGTAGAAAACTTAAGATTGGACCCCATTAGCTACACTTTTGGCCAAGAAAGGGCCATTTTGCACATGATGTCATAGAATAGCCATATGACCTCTTCTTGCTATGATATTTGACATGTAGCTAGATTATGATTAGAGCTTTCTGGGAAGCTAGAGTTCATGTCATTTAGAGGTCTATAGCATTTTCTATTATCCATCAAAGTTGACATCAGAAATTCGGATTTCAAAAAATCACCGTTCATTTGGTCAGTTTTGAAATCATGTCATCCGAGGGGCAAACGTATTCCAATGGCTACGAAATTTTATACACAGAAACTATATGGTCACAGTGACTTGTAGGAACTGGAAGCACCTCATTTAGAGGTCCAGAGAGTGAGTTATGCAATTTCGAAGTTCCTGCCCAGAATCAGACCCCCAACCAGACCCGAGGTACTGTTTCATCGGTTTCCGGGGAATTGGCGTGGTGGACTGATCTGGAGATATTTTTCTCCTCTAGCTAACATCCACATATTTCCATAGAGATAGAGTTTATGAGCATTGGATTTTTGTGGAATTAGTTAGACATTTTCAAAGTCCATATCAGTAAACTGTGACAGCAAAGAAGCCCTCTCTGACCAGTGAACTATTTCGATGTCAAACGCAGAATGAGTGAGAGATTGAGACTTCTAATTATTTTTAGCATGAAGTAGACGTCTCAACCTTTCTAGAATGACCCAGATCATGCAGATAAGATTTTTCTGCATTTAGTTATGAATTTCCAAAGTTAGCCCAGAAAAGAGGCAAAATCTGCCACTAGCGAAAATGCATGTCTCCAATCCCTTTTTGCTTTCCATGAGTTCTAAGCATATAGTAGGGATTGAAATAAGTCTCAATAGAATACTTGAGCATGAGGAACCATAGAGAGAGCTCAACCGGTCCATGTTACTTCTAAGTGGATCTCTACCCACACATAGTGCCATAGAAAAAGCAAGCATAAGGTAGAGAGTTTATCTCCCTTGTGAGTTCCGCATATGTATATGAGTAAGAGGGCACGCTGGGTATGAGCTAGAGGTTAAGGTGTTACACTTATAATTGTTCCCAAGTCATCATGTACCATTAACATCATGAAAATTATCACATCATATATATCTAGCCTTTCTTCATCTTATTCCTAATCACTTTTCCTTGGCATAGCAAGATTGGTAGAAAAATTCAATTAAAATATCGCATTATTTTGCGTTACGCTATACTTAAATTTTTCATTTTGCTTTTCATGGGCCATATGAACTTACTCATGCCATCCTCCAATTAAAATAGATTCATACAACTCAAAACCATCTCAAAATGTTGCCAAAAACTTGAGCTTATAGCATATATACACAAAATAATGCAAGTCAGTCTCAGATCTAATTTGACAGATTTCTTGTGCAACTTTGGAAAATCATAACTAATCTAGAAAAATTAAAATCAAGCAACCCATAGCTTTCTAGAAAGCTATGGATGTTAAATTATACTAAAAATATGAAAACATCATTTGGACCACGTTTGATAGTAGCAAAGTGACATAGGTCAAACTGCCCAGCATTTCTGATACAGCTTATTGATATAAAATTCAAAAATACATAACTAATTTTAAAAAAATCCAATTCAAGTAAACTATACCAATTTGAAAAGATACAGATGTTGAATTTAAGGGAATAATACTTCCAAACCAAGCTAACACGTTTAGCTACTAAAATTGATGTAATAGTACATAAACTCAACTGGCGCTACTGGTACTAACATAGACTTTCCAAAATTTATAACTCTCTGTTCAAACTTCCAAATGAGGTCTTTCTAGTTGCTACAAGTCACTAGCAATGTCTAGTTTATGCCTGTAAAATTTTATAATCATTGGACACCATTTGCGTCATGAATGACAGAGCTCAAGGGCCTGTTTGAAATTGTTTTTGTTTTAATGTTTTCAAAACATATGTTTTTAAGAACAAATTTTTGAGAACAAAGAAATTAAAAAATCTGTTTGAATCATTATTTTGAAAAGTAATTATTTTTTGTTTTTTACCTGATTCTGTAGAACAAAAATTACAGAACACTTAAAAAGTGTTCTGAATTTTTTGTTTTTGAAAACAAAATTTTGTTTTTTTGTTTTACAAAACACTTCATTAAAAACACATTATCAAACAGGTTTTTTTATTTTTTTTGCTCTTGAAAACAAAAAAATTGTTCTACAGAATTAAATCAAACAAGGCTTAAGTTTTTGACCAATTGCACAGTGATAGAACCAAATCTATAAAAATTTACCAACTTTGGAAATTCACCAAATATTCTCTAGAGCTCCAAATAATATGCAATTTAGCTTCCCCAAAAAATCTTGACAAGATCTATATGAATGCCAAATTTCATGAGAAAATTCGTTCATTTGGTCAGATCTTGACATAGGGATACAAAATGCTACATTTTGGCTTCTAAAAGGGTCCCAAATGGTTCATTTTTGCTTCTAGCTTTTCTAGGGCCGCTTGAGCATGTGGGAAAGCATGAAAATAGTCTACAAAACATGTCCCAAGGGTCCAATGACCCAAATTTCACAAAATCACTATCCCACTTGATGATACACATATGGAATACACATGCTTATTCTTGCCATATAATGTCAAAACCATGCAATATCATACATTTGCCTTCAATTCTTATATATGCCTCACATATTCATGTAGTTACACATGTTCAAGGACTTATACATCATATATATCATGGAGATGCATCATTTGACAACTATATAGCTATAATACAAACATTTTACAACTCCATTGCCAATCTTCATATCCTCAAATGTGGTGGCTTCCATTTATTTGCTCTCTTGATCCACCTAAACATGTTAGGTAATGGCGAGGAAAGAGTAAGATTATAAGAATCCCAATAGCTCTTCTCTCTTTCAAGCACACATAATGGATGCAAATTCAAGTCTAAAAATGCATGCATGGCTATCTTAAATTTCATAAACATGCATGAAGCAATTCTTGCATTCAAGAAGCCATATAAATCATACATAGGCTTGCCAACATAAGGGTTTAGCCTCACCCATTCTCTTTAGGAGTTTTATACTTGCATCACCTATTTTCCTAAGGGATTTTTGACTATGTCTCACTCTTTTAGAGATTTTTGGCTTTGTCTCACCCATTCTTAGGGACTTTTGGCTCATCCTCACCCTAACTAAAGGACTTTTAGTTTCATTACACTCAAGCAAGCCATTCATGTTCATCAAAATATCATTCAAGTGATAAGCAAAGCATCATGGTACCATGACATATCTTAAAAGAAAACATATCTTAAATATACTAGAAATATCTTTCATATCTTAAACATACTCACACACATTCAAAGATAAGAAAACATCCAAAGATGCAGAAGAGAAAGGAGAGAGAGCTACCTTGCATATAAGAGCACACTTTAACGTCTTGAAATCCCTTCCTCCCCCTAAGCCAAACACCTATAAAGAGGTGGGACTTGATTCCTTTTGCCTAAACTTATGAAATGGGATCCAATTACACTCTTGGAATATTCACTAAAGCCACACACACATTAGAATGGCTTAAGCACTCATATGGTTCAATTATGGTTCCATATGGCATGTAATGAAGCAACCTTGGTAATTCATGATCTTAGCTCCATTCTTTCCCTTAATTTGAATCTTGACTCCATGTAAACTCCTTGGAGCCATCACACATTAGTTTCAAGGAGCCTAGCTATGTGTTGCTTTATTACACTACAATATGGAATCTATATCTTCATCACACATTCTAGGCTTTCTAAATTTTTTCCAAAGCTTTCTTTCATACTCTCTCAACATATATGATGCAATTCTAGGCTTAGAAAAATTTAAAACACTCTCTAGGTGGGAGAACCTCTTTAGGTCGAGCCAAGCACCATAAATGCAGTCCATGGAGTTTCAAATTTTTCATTAAAGGAGGAGCCACTTGGGAAGCTTCCTAAGGGTCTTAGAAACTCATACAAACACTTACATAAGCTAGGAAATTCTTAAATCAAATCAGAGTTCACAATGTCTCCATGAATCCCTAACTTTGCTATCTTGAATTTTACTAGGTTTTCTTCTAATTTCTTTGCACCTACTTACTTCTCACACTCCAAAACCTATGATTCTTCCTTGGTTAGGTCAGAATTTTGTCTCCCTTAGCTGGGCTCTAAGTGGGGAGAAACTCATACTAAGAAGAATAAGAGAAAATTGCAAGAAGAGTAAGGGAACTCACCTTGTTTTAAGACAATTTCAAAGGCTCTTTTTATTGCTTCATGCTCTTCTTGGAAATTCTAAGCTCTCCCCTTTGGCCCATCCATAAAATAGTCTCATATCCAATATAAAAACCATAGGAATAAAGAGGAAGAAGAGAGGAACAAGTTTGGTGAAGGAAGATGTTTGAAAAACCAAAGATTTCATACCTTTTTGCAAGCTTTTTCTTCTTCCATGGCCTCCCTCTTATGCATCCTCCTTGCTGCTAGTCTTCCTCTCTTGTTTGGGTAGAAAATAAGTTGGTCTAAGTGAGGGAGGAGAAGGAGCATGACATATATCACTTGGTTTCTTAACTTTGTTGCTTAAAATTTTCATTTATGTATTGCTTTCTTAGCATTTTTGTTTAAGATTTGTTTTAGCTCCTTTTTTATAACCATTTTTTTCATCATAAAATTTAGGTTCTTTAACTTATAAAATACCTTTGGAAACACTTAATTCAGAGCTAAAACCTTCTTGAATGAACCAATCAAAGCTTGGGTAAACTGTTATTGGAAAATGTCTACCAGAAAGATTTTAACTGTCCCAAGGCTTCCTATAGTTTTCAGAGTCTCTGAGAACCCCAAAGAGCTCATCCATTTAAAAAGCCCTCCTGTGAATTTTCCAAAAGGTACCCAAAATTATAAAAATGCCATTATATTTTGTCACATTCTCTTTAAATTCTGTTTAATTTTCTGCCTTCAGTTTTAAGGCACCTCTGGCCTTGGATCATTATTATTTGAGGTCTAGAATATTATTCTAATTTTTTTAGGCCTCAAATCCTTCTTTTAGAGGACTTATTTTTATATCCTGTGAGTTTTGTACGTTTATAGAGAAACCTAATGTTATGTTTTTTTCATTTTCTCACGTTTTCGAAGGATCGAATATTACATTTCTTTCCCCCTTAAATAAATTTCGTCCTTGAAATTTAGAAGTGTAACCTCATCTAGTCTCTCTAATATTCTCCTTAACTGACCTTTTCTTTCCTTTTTTCCTGGCTCTTTCAAGCTTCCTTTTGTTAAGAAACTTTCATTACTAGCCCTTAATGAGAGCTATTCTTTTCCTGTACTACCGTTATAGAGTACCTACTAGTTCTCTTCATAGGGGAAAGAAGTTTTAATTCTGAATCATATTCTTATGATTTTGACATTATCTTGGGAAAGCTTATTAATCATCTCTATTTAATCATAATCTATTTGTAGGGATTAATGTTCTTTTTAGTAGACTTATTTACATACCTCGGGAGATGATTCGCTTAGTATCAGGTCTCCCGTATCATTTCCCAATGGCTTTCCATAAGGCCTTATTACCTTTCTTTGTTCATCATAGCCATTGGAGATTTCTATCTATTCATTAGCTTATTTAAACATTATGTCCACTGTTCATTTTCACGTTCTTTCTTACTAGCTCACCCTATACTCACCATTCATACTTCTTTCTATCATAGGCCTAACATCTTACTCGTTTATTGGGCTTATAGCTCTTTCAAGGAGTCTCCATTTTTACTTAGCCTAGTTTCTTTGTTTGTTAACATATTTGCCTCTTTAGGCTGGGACTTTTCCTTACTCATTTTGCTCACTTGCAAGTAGGCATTCTATTGTTCCTCATCTCAAGAACTAATTAAGATAACTTTTAATTCTTTGTACTAACATCAAAGAGCAACTACCATTAACTAATGCCGAACTATGGTAGGATGCTAACTATACTCACAGTTTTAATCACTATAGTCACGATCTACCACTTGTCTTATTGTGAAAACTGCCCCTGACCCCTTTCTAAACATAGCTTTGACATATAAGGATCTCTCTCTATTTCTCAGTCAGGTTTAATATTTGCTTGGTAGTGGTTCATCTAACTTTAGCTCAGAAAAGCTACTATTTTGCTCTCATCATCCTACATACTATGCTCATCTCTTAAGGAGGTCTAGTCAGTAGTCTAACTGTCTGACTATAGCCTTCATATCCTGTGGCAATAGTCTACCAGATTTAGAAGATCTCTAGTCTCTGAGATAAAACTATCTAAAACTATACTGGTTTTTAAGACTAACTGCTCTGTAAAACTATCTCAGGCCATCATTTCCCTAAAAAATTATTGTGCTATAACTGTAGGCTCTCCGTATCTCTATAAGATCTATTATGACTCCTAGGTCTACTATAACCTCTCTGAGCCCTGCTAGGGTCTACTGCAACCCACTATACTATGCTAAGATCTACTGCGATCCATCTCTAGGGGACGTCAAAGCTTAAGATCATTGTATCTGACAATAAAATACATACTCACTAAGTGTGGTAGCCATCGCTCATAATGGCTAAGGCTAAACTCAGATATCTACTATGTTCTTTATATGAAGTGGGTTCTATGTCGCTTATTTTTGTTGATCCATTGGAACAATACTTAGGAGTATTCTAATTTTCACTTACTACACCCTATGGGATCCTCGAATTCCCACTTCAAGCCTTTTCAATTAAACATTCTTTCTTTACTCTTACTAGCTTACTACACTTTACCTGTACTCTTTGTCTTCTATCTCATATCCTGCAATTTCACACACACTAAGTGTGTCTAATATCTCTTACAGGATAGAGGTTATAGGCTAGTCCTTTTTTACTTCATTTAGTCATATCATAAGGGACTCTAACTTTTACATTCTAATACTGCTAGCATGTTCTCTTTTGCATCATTGTTCTTTATTAGGGATTCCTTTTTGCATACTTTTCTTATCATTCTGATATTACTGGAATCCCTTACGTCTCTTTCTTTAGCTTATCTCTTGATTTAACTAACTAGGATACTCTTTGATTATCGAGACACTCTTTATAGTTGATGCCATTATTTACTACACACTCAAGTTACATTACTACTGAGTTGGCCATACTCAATATCATGCAACCATCATTGTAAGCAAACCTTAGCATCAATCACTAGTACACAGGCACATCATGACTGAGTTCAAGCCACTATCACCAGTATATTACAAGTTTCCCAACAATCTAAAGTACCCTCTTGTTATCATGCTCTATCTCTCTTTATTTCATATGAAACTCAGGGAAAGGGAATCTTTTTTCTTTTTTCTAATTTCTTACATCATTTTTTGTACCAATCTGGGGTCATTCATATTGCCCAGTTATCTCTATTTAGGGTATTGCATCATGCTTCATTGCCATATGTACCAAGGACAATGGTACTTGCTAGTACACTCATTCATATTATCTATTTATCTATTTTTAATTCATTATGTCCTCGATTCTGACATCATCACACACTTTCTCTATACTCAAGAGCATGTTTATTCCTTCTTGGGTTCACTTTTACTTACTCACTTTCTATAAAGTGGAGGATGGGCCTAATTCCTCTTATTTTCTTGCTTTATTCTTAACTAGACCTTTCCTCTATAAGGAATTATTCCCTGTGAACCCTAGAGTTTGCTCTTTTTAAAGCTCATGGCTTACATTACTACTTTACATAATCTTGGAGCTCACCTTCTTAGGTGGCTTTTAATTTTCTTTAGCTTCCCTGGAAGTATTGAGAAATCAACTGCTTAGCTCAGCTCAGCTCCTTTCTCTTTTTACAGAGACTTTCTACTTTCATTTCTAGGAGCATACTTTATTAATTCTAGGGTTGTACTTAACTGATGCAGGTCACATATCCTCTCTGTGTCCTAAACCCATTTTATCGATAATTGTACTTTCCACTTAGTGCTCTTACTACTCGTGAGCTTTTACATTATACGAGCCTTATGCTAGGGAAGCTCATTTGACAAAGTACTAAACTCTTATCTGGCTACTTTCACTATAGTCATTTGATTAACTCTCCTTTAATCACTACTAAAGCGAGGATACCTCTTTCTAGGTATTACTTTCTTAATGTCTCATTGTTTTCTCATATTTCTAAATCACTAAATCAAAGATTTACCTTTTCGAGAGTTAGTGACCACTAACTTGGTGGTCCTCTATTTCATTACGTCTCATTTTAGTTTTAGGGTATCATCCCTGAGGTATACCCTCCTTGTAACTCACTACATTCTTGATGCTATCAGCACTAAATCATATCAATTTAATGGCTACAAGGACATCCTATCACCAAGATCTAAGATCTTGTCGACAAGGTCTTGTATTTTGTAATGCAAATTTTGAAACCTTATCAACAGGGTTTTTCTACTAGCAAGTATAAGATCTTTTAATAGTGAACAATAACATATAGTATGTAGGGGTATGATACTTGTTCTTTTACATAGATGTATCCTTACTTTACACTTATACCTGTAGCATGCTTTAGATATCGAAAGTTCACAGTAAAAACCCATCATTTGCTAGCACATAGAATAGCATTTCAAGTTAAAGTCAATGCCTTGTAGGCGGATCTCAACAACTTCACTACTCCCATGTCTAATCAGTTAACTCTAGGTGCTACTCAATCTTAAACATGTTCAGGCTCATTCATAAGCTAGGCTAGTCTCTTTCTTATACTCATGCATTAGGCCCGTTACTCATTTATTACTTAATTACTCTCAGCATTTGCTAGTGGGTCATTTATCTCTCTTTTATCTTGCTCACACTAAAGGTCTTATTCTCTGTACTCTGTTTGACCCCTTTATAGTTCATTTCTCATATTAATCTAAATATGACTAACAAGGCCTTCCACATGGTAATACACTCCATCATTACTAGTACTTCCTTTCTGGCTACGTGTTCAGCCCCTTCATTAAGGCTAAAAGGCTTTGCCCTTTGCATTATTCATGTGTAGCCAAATGGTACATTTGAGCTATCAGGCTCCATGAAGTGTTGCCTATAGACTCTGGCCTCTGGCTTGAGGGAATAACTTTCTAAATTTTCTAATTCATCTAGACATTTGGATGCCATGGCTAGGGAAAATGACTTTCTTTCTCATTTCCCCTCTAAACTGACCATGTATTGCAACAGTTTCACCCCATGCTATATGGCATCAATGTCTACCTCTACATATGGTAAAATGTCTCAGAATGGTGTTGGTGTGGTAACTAAGGAGGATTAGGGCTCTTGTAATATCTTTTTGGGCAAGCCTCTTTTGCAGCTACACAGTCATCCCTTACTGCCAAGACACAAGGCTTGCTACTGATCCCGGCGAGTTATCATAACTCATAGAACTCTAGTCGTAGAATCACTTAACTCTACTCAAGCAACTCTAAAGATCAACCTTTCTTGATATTCACTACCTACTCCAAGACCATTCTACAACTCACTTGACATATACATAACTATATGCCACATTCACACACCCAAAATTGCCCACAACAAGCTCATACATACTTGTACAAGCCCACACATACCTGTAATATTACTTCCTCAAGCCATATATAATCCTTGAAGGCCTGGAACTTTGCTCTGATACCAAAAAGTGTAAGACCATATTTATCTAGAATTTTCTCCATCTTATTCCTAGTCACTTTTCCTTGGCATAGCAAGATTGGTAGAAAAATTCAATTAAAATGTTGCATTATTTTGTGTTACGCTAGACTTAAATTTTATTTTGCTTTCTGTGGGCCATATGAACTTACTCATGTCATCCTCCAATTAAAATATATTCATACAGTGCAAAACCATCTCAAAATGTTGCCAAAAACTTGAGCTTATAGCATATATACACAAAATAATGCAAGTCAGTCTCGGGTCCAATTTGACAAATTTTTTGTGCAACTTTGGAAAATCATAAATGAATCTAAAAAAAATTGAAATCAAGAAACCCATAGCTTTTTAGAAAGATGTGGATGTTAAATTTATACTACAAATATGAAAACATCATTTGGACCATATTTGACAGTAGAAAAGTGACATAGGTTAGACTGCCCAGCATTTCTGATATAGTTTACTGATATAAAATTCAAAAATGCATAACTAATTCCAAAAAAATCCAATTCAAGCAAACTATACCAATTTGGAAAGATAAAAATGTTACTTAAGGGAAAAATAATTCCAAACCAAGCTGACATATTTAGCTACTAAAAACTAATGTAATAGTACATAAACTCAACTGGTGCTACTAGTACTGACATAGACTTTCCAAAATTCATAACTCTTTGCTTAGACCTCCAAATGAGGTTCTTCTAGTTGCTACAAGTCACTGGAAATGTCTATTTTATACCTATAAATTTCATAGCCATTGGACACTATTTGCCCCATGAATGATAGAGATGAAGTTTCTTACCAATTGCATAGTGATAGAACCAAATCTATGGAAATTTGCCAACTTTGGAATTTCACCAAATATTCTCTAGAGCTCCAAATAATATGCACTTTAGCTTTCCAAAAATATTTGGACAAGATCTATATGCATGCCAAATTTCATGAGAAAATTTGTTCATGTGGTTAAATCTTGATATAACGTTACAAAATGCCACATTTTGGCTTCTAAAAGGGTCCTAAATGGTCCGTTTTTGCTTCTAGCTTTTTCTAGGGCTGCTTGAGCATGTGGAAAAGCAAGAAAATAGTCTATAAAACATGTCCCAAGGGTCCAACAACCCAGATTTCATAAACTCACTCTCCTACTTGATGATACACATATGGAATACACATGCTTATTCTTGCCATACAATGTCAAAACCATGCAATATCATACATTTGCCTCCAATTCTCATATATGCTTCACATATTCATGTAATTACACATTTTCAAGGACTTACACATCATATATATCATGGAGATACATCATTTGACAACTATATAGCTATAATACAAACATTTTACAACTCCATTGCCAATCTTCATGTCTTCAAGTATGGTGGCTCCCATTTCTTTGCTCTCTTTATCCACCTAGACATGTTAGGTAATGGGGAAGGAAAAGTGAAATTCTAAGAATCCGAATAGCTCTTCTCTCTTTTAAGCATACATAATGGATGCAAATTCAAGTCTAAAAATGCATGCATGGCTATCTTGAAATTCATAAACATGCATGAAGCAATTCTTGCATTCAAGAAGCCACATAAATCATACATAGGCTTGCCAAGACAAGGGTTTAGCCTTACCTATTCTCTTTGGGAGTTTTAGACTTGCCTCACCTATTTTCTTAACGGATTTTTGACTAAGCCTTACTTTTTTAGAAACTTTTAGCTTTGTTTCACCCATTCTTGGCAACTTTTGGCTCATCCTCACCCTAGCAAAGGGATTTTTGGCTTCACCACACTCAAGCAAGCCATTTATGTCTATCAAAATATCATTCAAGTGCATAAGCAAAGCATCATGGTACTATGACATATGAATACATACTTAAACCATCTTTCATGACTTAAACATACTCACACATATTCAAAGACAAAAAAAACATCCAAAGATACATGAGAGAAATGAGAGAGAGCTACCTTGCAAATAAGAACACATTTTAACCTCTTGAAATTCCTTCCTCCCCCTAAGCTAAACACCTACAAAGAGGTGGGGCTTGATTTCTTTCACCTAAACACATAAAATGGGATCCAATTACACTCTTGGAACATTCACTAAAGCCACACACATATTGGAATGACTTAGGCACTCATATGGTTCAATTATGGTTCTATAAGGCACCTAATGAAGCAACCTTGGGAATTCATGATCTTGGCTCCATTCTCTCCCTTAATCCATGACTCTTGACTCCATTTAAATTCCTTGGAGCCATTACACATTCATTTCAAGGAGCCTAACTATATGTTGCTTCATTATGCTACAATATGGAACCTATATCTCCATCAAACTTTCTAGGCTTTCTAATTTTTTTAAAGCTTTCTTTCATACTCTCTCATCATATATAATGCAATTCTAGGCTTAGAAAAATTTAAAACACTCCCTTGGTGGGAGAACTTCTTTAAGCCCAGCCAAGCACTATAAATGGAGTCCATGGAGTTTCAAATTTTTTCTTGAAAGAGGAATTCACTTGGGAAGCTTCCTAAGGGTCTTAGAAACTCATACAAACACTTACATAAGTTAGGAAATTCTTGAATCAAATCAGACTTCACAATATCTCCATGAATCCCTAACTTTGCTATATTGAATTTTACTGTTTTCTTCCAATTTCTTTGCACTTACTTACTCCTCACACTCTAAAACCTATGATTCTTCCTTGGTTAGGTCAAAATTTTATCTCCATTGGCTAGGCTCTAAGTGGGGCGAAACTCACACTAAGAAGAACAAGGGAAAATTGCAAGAAGAGTAAGGGAACTCACCTTGTTTCAAGACAATTTCAAAGGCTCATTCGATTTCTTCATGCTCCTCTTTGAAATTCTAAGCTCTCCCTTCTAGAACAGCCACAAAACAGTCCCATATGCAACATAAAACCTATAGGAATGAAGAGAAGGAAGAGAGGAACAAGTTTGGTGAAGGAAGATGCTTGAAAAACCAAAGATTTCCATACCTTGTTGCAAGCTTTTCCTTCTTCCATGGCCTCCCTCTTGTGCGTCCTCCTTACTGGTCTTCCTCTTTGTTTTGAGTAGAAAATAAGTTGGTCTAAGTGAGGGAGGAGAAGGAGAACAACATATATCACTTGGTTTCTTAACTTTGTTGCTTAAAAATTCCATTTACATCTCGCTTTCTTGGCATTTTTATTTTAGATTTGTTTTAGCTCCTTTTTTATAACCATCTTTTCCATCATAAAATTTAGGTTCTCTAACTTATAAAATGTCTTTAGAATTACTCAATTCGAAACTAAAACCTTTCCAAATGAATTAGTTAAAGTTTGGGTTATCCGTTATTGGAAAATATCCACCAGAAGGGTTTTAACTGTCTCGGGGCTTCTTATGATTTTCAGGGCCTTTGAAAATCCCAGAAAGTTCAAATTTTTCATTTAAAAAGCCTTCCTATGAGTTTTTCAAAAAGCACCCAAAATTACAAAAATGTCATTATGTTTCATTGCATTCTTGTTAAATTTTATTTAGTTATTCTGACTCTGATTTCAGGGTACCTCTAGCCTTGGATCATTATTATTTAAAGTCTAAAATATTATTTTAATTTTATTGGGCCTCAAATCCTTCTCTTTGGGGGGCTTCCTTTTGTATTTGGTGAGTTTCGTACGTTGACGAAGAAACCTAATATTACATTTTTTGCATTTTCTCACATTTTCGAAGGATCGAATATTACAAAAATTAAGTTCTAGAGGCTAAAATAGGAGTTTGGTATTCTTGGCTGCGACTTGGATAATCATCACCGTGGCTAAGTTAGATACTAAAACCTAAAGCTAAATTACTAGACTTGTGCTACCACTTAATAGACCCGCACTGCAACTTAACTCGTTACTAGAGCTCAAAACCACAATGTACATCTCTCGCCTCAGCCAAGACCTTCCGTGGCATGGCAAAAGTGATCTCAAAAACTTCCTGTTCCATAAAACTTGAGTCTCGCCATAACTTGAACTATCCACGCTATGGCGAGGTTCCTCTCTGGAACTCCCTAATGAAACTTTTTGGAGTCTCACCGTAATGGCCCTACATGGAGCCTTAGCAAGAGACCTTATTGGGACTCTCTTAAGCATCTCATCCAATGCTCACTGTAGCAAGCTTCCCTCACACCACAATGAGATTGCTCTTAGGTACCTTTGAAGTGAATTTTCCCGTGTTGCACCACGGCTTAAAATTTCGCAATGCGGCATTCTTAGCTTCTTAATAAATGTAATTTTTATATATTTTATTCCTCTTAATCTAGACATTTTAATGAATAATTATGGCTTGTTGCATTTAATTAGATGAGATTTGATTTTATTAGCTATTTATGCACTTTAAAAATTAATTTGCAAAAATATTAGTTTTTAATGCATAAATTCTTTTTAAATAATCTTGCAAATTTTCCTACTTAATGTTTTCTATTGTTTTTGCAAATTTTAATGGGAAAATGGAATTTAAATGGAAAATTGATTGGGAGAAGGGATGGAAGCTTCAATTGTTCAATTTCAAAGAGGGATTAATTGTCATAATTTTTAATGCATTTTTAAGAATAAAAAGAATTGACATGGCTAGCACGTGAGGAATAAATCACACATGCACATGAAGCACATTCACTCTATTTACACATAGCTTCTCACACACATGACTCCATCCATTTACATGTCACCCAACTCTCACATGATACACAAACTAAGTCTAGCACATGATGGGGAGCATGAGAGAAAAGGCATGGGATTTTCTCATACACCATACTAACACGTAGCAAACACACATATGAAAGAAGGGGGGCCACCAACTCACGAAGAAAAGCATGAAACTCACCAGAGACACTCTTACACACACCCTTAGGCTTGCACATTCACAAAAAGATTCATCACACGTAGAGCATTTTACTTACATACATGTATACATAGGGATATGGAAGGTGGTTCAAGTTTTAGAAGGTCTAGAAGGCATGTCACTCCACTCATACACAACTCATTTATTTGACACACATGTGCATTCTCTCAATCACTACATGGACCACTTCACGCACATGAAGAACGTCTAGCCATTCACAAATTCATGCACGTATTATGCACACACAAAAACAAATAAGCATGGTTTTTCATTCACATTCATGCAGCTCACATGCATGAGTTCTTCCATGTTAACACACGTGCACTACACAGGTCTCTCTCTCATGTAATAGATCAACTAATCACACACTCCACATCGTTCATTTGCCATAACATTCTCCAGGTTACACATACACATGCAACATATGATTGGAAAAAA
This sequence comes from Erythrophleum ivorense, assembly GCA_026724425.1. NCBI lineage: Eukaryota > Viridiplantae > Streptophyta > Magnoliopsida > Fabales > Fabaceae > Erythrophleum > Erythrophleum ivorense. The sequence goes on from JAIUCV010001271.1 coordinate 92,927, forward strand.
AGAAAGACTCTCGAGTACAGAGGAGAGGCCTCGAGTTTTTGGGCTTTGTGGGGAGAGGAAGCAGGAGAACGTGAGAAGGTGTGGGGGGTACTAGAAGTAAGAGGCTAGGGTTCTCTCGAGAAGGACTCACAAGTTTAGAAGAGGATGGATTAAACACGTAACAGAGGCATGGTTTTAGAGTTCCAGAACATGTAGCAAACATCATCATTCATTTCTATATTATGAGTTCATGGCTGTGGCTTCTACTTTCAAATTCCTCATTCAATCCTCTTTAATGGAAGCTTAATTCTTTAATGTAGCTAGCTTGGGATGAGACCTTTTGAATGAAGATTTGAATCTAAGACATATGCTCCAAGAATTAGCTAATTTTTTTTCTCTTTCTTTTCCATTTAATATTGCAATTTTCTAGTTTATAAGTCTAAGTTTAGCTTGTAATTGCTTGAGAATTGTAGCTAAAATTTTGGATAGGATTCTTGAGATTGTTAAATTGTTAAATTAACATTTTGGAGAATAAATGGATATTATTTGTTCTGTTCAAGGGCTATACATTTTACTCTCTTTTCCTCTAAATTTTCAACTTGGTTAATACAATGGTAATTGTGTAATCTTTTTGGAATTTAGTGCTTAATTGTTGATTTGAGGAATTGTGATCTTTGATTGGTAAATTAGAAATTTATAATGAAAGGACAAAACCTATTAAAAGCATTTAATCTCTGTTTTGGTGGGTTCAAGGAGCTTAATTCAAAGATTAACAAGTTAATGTAAGCTTGAAGTTTCAAGGGACATTAAATTGTTAATTTCTTGCATCTTAAGTGGTCACTTGAGGAAATTAATTAGGAATCCACCACAAAATATTAGGTCTAATTCTTAGTTAAATCTAATTTGCATAATGATAGTTAAACTTCAAAGGATTCACTCAAGGCTAGGTACATTCATTTGCTTGATTGTTTTCACTCCTTTTGATTCTAGTTAGTAGTTTTATTCTACTTCTTTAGTTGCTTTTGATTTTATTCATTAAACCCCCTAATCAATTCCTAGAATTTTTAGTTATTAAATTGCAATTGACATTTAGAAAACTCATTCTAGTAATTGGAATCCATTTCCGTGGAAGACAATCTTAGTTGTACCACTATTCACAAAATTATTTTACAACCAAGTTATTTGTAACTATTTGATGGTAGTTATCATTTCTGTTACCCCCAAATTCATTTTTGGCCATGACTTAAAGACTCTAAGCTGCAACTCTACTTCCTCCTGATCTTACTTTCTCAATTGCACATTTTCCAGCCATTCACCACTAACTCTAAATGAATTCTAGGATTTCCATAGCTAACATACATAGCCTTATAGACCTCCCAACTCCTAAATACCGTAATTTACTAATCCTCATTGTTTATAGGCTTAGGGGGATCACAGCAATTGATTACTACTATATATCAGCACATTATGACAGCATTAGGTACTCTAGCTATTAACAACATCATTTAAATACATATTCCAATAGGGCTCCATACAACAATATTCAAATTAATCATCTGTTGTAAAGTACAATCATACTCTCAAATGAATAAGTCATAGTTCTTCATTAGCAATAATCCATATCAAATCATAATTAAGTATATACATCTGATTTCAAGTACTACAAGGTCTAACTTCTTAATAGATTCAATCTTAGTTATAGAACATCAAGAATCCTACACTTGGTAATATAAGTGCATCATAATATTATACAAAATAAAATACAAATGATAGTATCCATTCTAAATCAAAATGGCCTAAGTGTAGTCATCCCACACAAGGCCTTAAGCTATGGATGTTTAATTGCTTTCTCTTTTTCTTAACCGAGGAACCTTCACTTGAAATTATTAGCCCATAAGATGGGATGAGATATGAATCTCAGTAACCAAAGAAAAATTTCACACATAGATACAATTTGATTAGCATAAATGCATATTAAACATAATTACTAAAAGTATCATTATGATTAATAAATGAACTAGTTGGACTACCAGTGACTATTGTAATACCCTAAAATTAATTAAGGTGTTAATCATGGTTTTGGAATAATTAAGAATAATTAATATGGGGTAATTAGGTAAGTTAAGTTAATAGAAATTTTGGAGAGATAAATTATTAATATGAGTTTGAGATTTAATTGGGATAGAAACTTCATCTAGGCCTAAATTAAATTAAGTAGGCTAAGGTTAGGGATTAATGGAGGCCCAATGAATTAGGTGCAAGCCCAATCTAATTCAATGTGATAGAGGCCCAAGACCCACCTTGCATAAGCTCTTATGAATGGCCCAATAAATCTTGTGCAGACCCAAAACAATGGAGTTCTTAAAACTAGGTTTGGCCCAATTAAATTTTGTAACCTAACACCTTAAAGCTGGCCCAACAAAGCTAAAATCTGAAGCTCATTTGGAGTTGGATCTTGGAGCAACCCATGACCCACCTTAGACCCAACCAAAACCCTAAACACTTCAGCCTCTTTCCCATTTTACTGAAACACAAGAGAGAAATTCGGAGGTTTGAAAGGAGGCTAGGGTTTGGGGCAAAAAATCTATCATTTTCCACTTCTAGAGCAAGATTTAGCCAAGGTAATAGTTATAAAACTTAATCCCCTTCTCTTTCTCTTCATTTTGGCTTAATTAGTTTTTCATTTGGAGTATTTTCACCCACACCCAAAATCTAAAACTTGCTATTTGATGTCTCTATAGTGAAAATTCGTAGGTTAAGGTTAGGGCAGACATTAGGTAAGTATAAACTCTCCATTTTAATGCTTTATTTGCTAGTTTGAGACCCCTATAGCTGATTTATAATATGGGTATTGTTTCTGTGCGAATTTACTCAGAATTTGAGGTGTTATTTTGAGCTTTCTAGGGTAGGAGCAACCGAATTCGAATTTGGTTTTAGTGGTGATTGGATAAGTATTTCTGAGTAGTCCTATATAGCTTAACTTTTTTAAGGATGGGTTTGCTTATACAAATCGTGATTAGGGATAGTAATGGCTTGGTTTTGTGTCCATAGGCTGAAGTAACATTCAATTGGCTCTTAAGAGGATTGGCTATAAGTGAGGTAACCAGGACTATATTAATTCTATGCATATATCTGTTTTAATTTCATATTTGCTGCACATGAATGATTTGAAATACTGAATGAATTGATTAGCTATCTATTTATTGTGATTGGACCTTATGAGTCCATAGTGGAGTTGTGGTGCGGTTGCCACCCATGCATGTGCTTTGATCGGACACCGGGTTATGATTAAACCCCAGATGCATTGAGCCCTAGTTGTGCTCAATAGGGAGTAGATGCCGTAGACAGGCCTCTCCTAGTGTTACTGGCCTTTAATAAATGAAAATATGATTGCTAGTATGGGATAGTAATCATGATAGCCTAATTGTTTCATTTACTAATATGACTGGTATGTTTTCTGATGCTAATGTGAAATCATGCATATATGTTAATTAAAATGGAATATATGATGGAATTTGCCTTGGTTACTGAGATTCGCATTTCACCCTATTTTATAGGATTAAACATTTCAGGTGAAGGTTCTTCGGATAAGGATAAAGGCAAGTAAGTTGATGAACATCCATGAGTTAAGACCTGGTGTAGGCAGCTACACTAGGTCTGAGTGGGATAGAGTATATGCTAATTTTGTTAACCTTGTATAGCATCATCATATATCTGTATTGCCAAGTGTAGGAGTTTGTATTTTGATAATATAGAATGTAACCAATGAAAAGTAGGCTTCATATTAGTTGTTGATGAATGTATGAGCTTTGACACTATTTATAGCTTGTGAACCTATGATATAATTAATTATTTGAGTAATGAAATCCTATGATATATTGATTGTAGACCTGAACTAATGATGCATGAAATATCCAATGAAGTATGATTGAATGACCATTGTGGGAAATTTATAAATTTGCTGACGTAAGACCCATGGATGAGTAGGAAAATCCACATTTAAATGATAGATGGATAATGATACAATGACTAGGGTAAATCAGCTAGATAAATGCTATTAGAATCTCATAACAAGTGGGAGAGTGACCCTAGAGAGTCCTTAGATAGATAGTGGAGAGTATGAGATAAGGTTTAAGAGTTGTAAGATCAGAAGGAATTTCGTCGCGGCCAATAGAGGCGAAATTGCCCAAGGGGAGTCCAAAGAGTAATTTACTGCAGTGAAATGTGGAATTAACTGCAACGAAATATGAGAGGCAAAACTAGGAGTCATCTAGAGGGTAATTCATCACGGCTAAATGGGAACTGGCAGCGGCGAACTTTTACGAGAATTTGTCGGACGTTCTAGAAAGGAATTAGCCGCAACAAAAGGGGGAATTGGCTATGGCCAATTGCAAGAGGCGAGCAAGATAGGTTCCAGGAGGCTTCCTCGCCGTGGTGAAGATCCAACTCACCATTAGTAATGATGTAAATGGTGAAGTTGAGAGGAATTGGCCATGACTAAGTGTAATTTAGCTGTAGCGAACATCCTGAAACCGTTATATTAATAAGGAAATCTTGGTTTTTCATATAGTAATCTCAAGGGATGACTTAGAGATATTAGTAGAAGATTCTTATGAGTTAGAATTGGTAGGTAATAGAATTAAAGGCTTATGAAGGAGTGTTTGTTTCCCTTATGTACATGAGTGCTTGTGATTATATAGTTGATGACTCTAATAATATTAAAGTTCAAATTTTCCTGTATTCTCTAAAAGTAATTAATCGTAATGACTTTTAATCCAGATTTGTTATTATTAATCAGGCATTTAACCTTAATTACAATAATTAGAAGTTAGAGTTGTCACAACTACTATTTCATATTAGCAATCACATACATCATGTTAAAAGCCAATAATAAAGGGAAAAATCCATCCACAGTGCCAACTCCCCAATGAACATACTCTAGCTCGATGCACTCATGAGTCTGATTAAAACTTGGTACCCGATTGAAGTACAATGCACAGGTGGTAGCTATATCACAGCTCCACTAAGGACATGTTCATGGTCTAAAACAACAATCAAGTAGCTAACTAATCATTTAGTACAGCAAAACATATTATGCAGCAAATATCAAATTAACAATGCACATATGTAAGGAATTAAAATTAAAACCCCAATTACCTCATTTATTTACATAAAGTTTTGAAGCCAAGATAAATTCTCAGCTCTTTAGACATCCTAATGTACTAAAACCAATTTTATAGTTAACATCAAACACAAAAATTAGTTACTTTTCATTCTTAACATCTTGAACATTTAAAAGATACTTACCTAGACCCTAATGAACTTTAAATTCGGATTTAGATCTCCTTACACTAGAAACGTCATTGTCTTCTCTAAAATCTTAGTATTGTCCCACAAAAACATAGTCCAATGCATAAGCCAGCCATTCTAGCAAATAACCGACAAAACATACATCAAAATAGAGAGAGGGTGATTACCTATTAGTGTCTCCAATTCCAACCTCCAAAAATCAAACTAGAAATCACCAAATTCTTAAGTTTTAGATTTGGGTGATGAGGAAACATTCATTGAACTAGAAACTATTCAGACCAAAATATAAAGGAGAATGAGAGGGACATGTTTTATATGTATTACCTTGGCCAAATCCTCCTTTAGAAGTGGGAAACGGTGAAAGAATGTAGAAAAACCCTAGCCTTTCTTCTCAAGTGCGAAAATGGCTTCCTTATTCTGCAGAACCCTTAAACTTCAGCACCCAAATAATGAAGTGATATGATACAATATCAGTAGGCATGCCCATTGGAGCACTACAAGTTTGAGAAGCCCTCATTTATCAAGAAACCCAAATCATTCAAAAGCCTATGATTCAGGTCTAAATGGCTCATGAAAGGATGGTCTATGCTCAAAAGGCCCAAATTGTGTTAGTATATGTCCAAAAATTTCAAAGAGTTTAAGATAGTCTCTATGTTGGACATCGGCCCAAGTTTAGAGCCCAAGACTCATATTTGATCAATATCTCTTTAAAGATGCAAAAGTGAAAGTCCAAGTGGAAGCCCAATATCCTAAGAAGGTCCATAGAGCAACTAAAGTCAATATCCAACATGTTGAAGGCCCAATGCAGTTATACACATACAAGAGGAGTGTCAAGGCCTAATTCGAGTCCAAATTGCAAGAGATTAAAAATCATATGTCAACCATGTGATTTTTAATAAGCATGAGCATCCCATATGACTATTTAAAGGAGCTAATTAGTTTTGACTAGGATTCTTTATGAATTTTGTTTTTTATTATTTTATTATTTTTTTGAACTTGGTCAAAGAGCTTATCTTGGAGATTAAGTTAAAATTAGTGTCCTAATCTTGTTCCTTGATTTTAGGCACCATTTAAAATATTTTTAATTAGATTTTAGAGTTTAACTTTTATTAGGATTTTAGATTTTTAGAAACTTTGCCTATAAAAGGCTTTCTATTGTACTCTATTTTAAAGATCATGAATGAATTTGAGTATTATTCAATACTTTATGAGGCCTTTTCTTCTTTGTGTTTTCTGAGAGTTCACATGACTTATCAAATGATTGGTCTTCCTTTGTGACATCTTGAGGCTAGGGTTCAAAGAGACAAGTTCTCTTAGGGTCTTTCCTTTGACTAACATTCTTGTTTTCTAGCTAGTCCTAGGCAAAGTGTCATCTTGTTGAAGGTTCTTAGGACAAGGTTCCTAGAGGGTCTTGTATCATGATAAGTCTCCTAGGGTTTTAGAGGAAGTAGGTTAGTCCATTGGGCCAAATATTATCCATGGTCTGATCTATTTCAGCATTGGCCCAAGGATAGACAAGCCCAATGGTTTTAGGTCTCATAAAAACTATAAGTAGGCCTCTCCAACTTATTCTTGACACATTAGGTTAATCATGGGCCCAAAAATTAAATCTCCATCTCCATTAAATCTGACATCCATAATGGTGTTTTATTTTTCCACTAAATTACCCATATGAACTCTTATGTGCCTTGAAATGCCTAAATAATCATTTTCTTAAAAGAAAAATCTTTGTTTTCCAAAATTTTCCCTAAATTCCTTTTATTGATCCTATGATTCCCAACAATCACTATTAACTAATTTTGAGGTGTTACATGTAACATTTTTAATTAATATCTTACTTATAGTTTAAATGAAGAGATTAGGCCAATTAATCATAAAGATAATTTTGATTACTCTAAAATTTTGAACTGATTAAAACTTTTATTGTAATATATCATTAAATTCTAAACTCATCACAAAATTAAGTACCTAAACTACTAAAGATATAGTCAACTCCCAAAACACCTCATTAAGTCCCTGTAGTACTTAACTAAGGCCTTAAATTAAGATCCTATTCAAAACCCTACTCAAAACGCCCTTTAAAATCTCTCAAAAACAAAAATGCATGAATGGCATTATGGCCTCATAGGGCTGTGCTATGGTACCCTTTATACAGAAACCAAAATGCAAATCTATTTGGATTACACCACAGTAACTCAAGGCCATGCCACATTGTCTTCCTCTTTGTTTGTGCAGTGCCATGGCATTACATCAAAAATTCAAGTTCCTTAGGCAAAATTATCGCGTGGCATTGTAGTGCAATTCCTATCATGCTTTAGCATCCCTATAATAAAAGTACAATAAACAATGAAAATAAATGCTAAGAATGATTATTCACCTACCATAAGTTCCCAACTTAATTAAATGGATATAAAACACCCCTAATGGCTCTAACTACACCTCCTAATGATTTAGAAACCTAGAGATAAAAAATCAAATATCCACACTCTTCCAAGTGACATAATTTAATAAAAAAAACTAGAAAAATGCTCTTATGATAGCAACCATCATAATGAATGAACATCTCACATACTTAACTTCCTTAATACACTACCATTTGGCCTCAAACTAGGCTTCACAAGTTTCAAATGCTGAAGGATAATTGTTCCACCCTTTAAAGCCACGAAAAACATCCACTCATTTGAAATATAACTACAGGACTTCTTCCTAAGAATCTATTAACAAGCATTTTAGAACAATTATACCTAAACTTCCAAAACCATTTGTAACCAACCAAATGAAGGCCAATGTTCAACATTTCCATACAAATCAAAAGAGTCATAAGTGTCAACATTAATATCATTCATGAACAGAACTAAATGTAGCATAATTACTAAGGGTACATACAATTCCTTACACCTAATCAAACCTAACTATAATTATCGCATGTACAATCCCTCAAAGGATATTAGTCATACACTGGGCATATCATATCAAAAGTTATTAGTTATAAAACATCAAATTCATGAACTAAAGTGTATGCTATCCAAAAAGTTAGCTTATTCATACCTAATCAAACCTCTAGTTGCTTGTACTTGCCAGAGCCCGAACTGCCACCTATAAAATGTTAGTCCACAATTGAGGCACGATATAAAATCTCAATAACTAAGAGCAACTTCCGTTTACATTCATATAGGCAAGCAAGCATATTACAAGGTAAAATTATTAATTCATCATGCTATATTCAATAAATCAAAAGTAGCAAATTTGACAACAAAAATCTCATAATCATTAGCCAATAACTCTAAGTAGGTAGGACACACCTTTAAGGTCTATAACCTTCCATCAATACCTAAGGCACACCTACAAGATCCATATGCTATACATTTTACCAAAACATGTAAGGTCTATGATAGTTATTAGGACATGCTCGTGAGGTCCACAATGATACAAGTATAGTAGTCAAACTTAAACATGGCATTATATAGAGCATCAACAAGCATTATAAGCTAAAAATATTGTTCCATAACAAATATGAATAGAGTTAAACCCCTGAAAGCCTCATGGTCTTTTTCACTTCTAATTAAGCCACCAACAACACCAAGTAAGAACACAAGCCTAAAATAGCCATGAACAATCATCATAAACCCTTCAATTCAAAAGCACCCATATTCTTATCAATAAAAAACACTCATAGTCATAAAGTCTCAGCTTACCCAAATTCTTAAATGTTCAAAAACATTGATTTGAGTGCAGGAGTCTATATTAACATAATTGTTCACCACTTTCTCTTGAATTTCACATGTGTAAATTCACCTACAGGAATATCAACTATAAAGAAGAATATGAGGTAGAAAACATCATAAATGAAGGGAATTCACTTGCCCAATGGATAATTAAGCCTCTTCTTCCATTAATCCACCAAGAATACACTAAAATCACAACTTGAAGACCCTAGGGTTTAATTAAACTTCACAAGATAAAGAGATATTCAATTCAAATGAAAGAGGAGAAGGAGAGGAATGTTCTTCTCTTCACATACCTAAGCTAGAAACTTTTTAATCTTGTTGGATTAGAGCTCCAAAATTTTCCCTAATTCACTCTCTCTTTACCTACAAATTTCTCTTTCTTCTTGGGCTATTTGGGAAGTTGCTACTTGTAACAACCGGGAAAAAGAAAAGAAAAAAAAAGGAAGCTAAAAAATTTTTGAAGTTCTGAAAATTTTCTAAGTCTGCTAGCTATAACGAGAAAGGGTCTAGCTATAGTGAGAGTGCCTTTTTGCTATAGCGAAAATGCTTCTAGCTATAGCAAGTTTGAACATCCCATACAAAAACCAGGGAGCTGTTTGCCGTAGCGCGCACCGTAGAGAAAGCAGCGGTCTAGGACTGATACATGCTTGCCGTAGCGAGGGTTATGCTTCGCTATAGCGAGGGTTAGTTCGGAAAAGCGTGAAAAAAGAGAATTTGACTTCTTAAAACGTCCAGATCCATTCTTTCTCCTTTAACCAACCTAAGCTTCAACCAAAAGAGAGAAAAGGGCTGTGGAGAGAGAGAGACCTAGAGAAGGAAGGAGAACAAGTAAAAAGGTAAACAAGCTTGAGATTTTCATAGCTTTTCTTCTTAGCATGTTATTCTTCTCTCTTTGCCCTCTCTTTCTATGGGTTTGGTTATTGAGTTGGGCTTGATTTAGAAGAGCGAAAGTGGAAAACCACTTTTGAAGAAGGCTAAAACTCATGTCTCTTCACTTCTTCTTCTTTGCTTTCCTTTCTTGAGAGCTTGAGAGAGGAAGGAGAGTTAGTGGAATTCTAGAGAGAGAACCCCTAGTTTCTTATACTTTGTAGGGTTTGCTCTAAAGAAACCCTTAGCTTTATGAATAATTGTTGATGTGAGAGTAATTCTATGCTCTTTGTTGTGTCTAAGCTCAAAAGAAGCAACTCCATCTAGTTGTGATTGTGAAACCAAGAAAGGAGAAGAGAAATTGAAAGGGAAGGCTTGTGTTAGCCGAAAAGGTAGCTCTCCACTCTTTCTTGTTGCATTCTTGGATGTGTAATAGTCGTTGTATGCTTGTGTAAGTGCTTGTTGTGTAAGATATGCCACATGTTATTGCCTTGATGCATTAGTACCAATATGCTTATATTTTGAGTTGTGAAAATTGCTCGGATGAGGTAGTGCCGAAAGTCCTTTGAGACAGGTGAGATGGAGCTAAAAGTCCCTAAACCAAGGGTGAGGCCAATCCAAAAGTCCTAAAACTCGAGTGAGGCTAGGCCAAAAGTCCCTAGAGCTTATTCTTGGCATTGATATGAAATTATGGTATGAAAAGTATGTGTTGTGTAATTGTGAATGGTGGCATACTTTGACTTGTTTATATGCCTTGATTGCTTCCTAGAATGAGTATGAGCTATTGAGATTCCCTAAATCTCACCCCCTTCCCTCTCCCATCTTAACATGTTAGGTGGAGTTCAAGGAGAATCAAGTGCACACCAAGGAGCCAATTGAGCATACTTAGGGAGTTGTGTAGCTATTTTAGTTCTTTTGATGTAAAGAGGTGCCAAAATGAATATGTACCTACTATTTTTGAGATGTAAATATTTGAGCAAGTATAAAAGTATGTATGAATGATGTATGAACTATGTAGAGAGCCAAAGCAATAGAAATGTGAAATTTGGCCATTTTGTAGCTTATACGTAATAGTGCATTTTGTCCCGTAGCATAGTAAATTTGAAATGTATGATGATTTGGATCACTTGGCCATTTCATATATACTCTGTTTATACTTTAAAACTTGTCTAAGGGGTGCTAGAACATGTGGGAGGCCATTTGGACCCACTTTGAACCATTTTGGGTACCAAAACTGTCAAATTTGTGAGCTCTGTCAAGATATGACTAAATGAGCTCTTCTTGATATGAAATTTGGCATGCCTCTAGAGCCTATTGAGAGCTTCTTGGAAAACTAAAGTGGGTAATATTTGGAGGTCTAAGGAATATTTTTTGAATTGTTAAAGTAGGAGAATTTTTTGATTTTGGTTATTGTACTATGCAACTAGGTCCAAAAATGAATCTGTGTCATTCATAGACCAAATGGTGTCTAATTATCATGAAATTTTATGGGGATAAACTAGATATCCACAGTGACCTATACCAACTAGAATCACCTCAATCTGAGGTATGTAGAGGGAGAATGAACTTTCTAAATTTTTATGTCAGTATCAGAGAAGCCATCTGACCTTCGTTATTGTTCCATCAGTTTTCAGGGTCCAAGGGCTACTGAAATGATCTGAACTTATTTTTTCCCTCTAGTTAACATTTGTAGCTTTCCAAATTGGTATATTTTTCCTAGATTATATTTTTTTGAAATTAGTTATGGATTTTCGAAGTTCATGACAGCAAGTTGCACCAATACCAGGGACAGCCGGACCTCTGTCTCTTTTTCGATATCAAACATGGTCCAAACACTGAGATTCTGGTTGAAAGTATTTTTAATGTGAATTTAACATCCAAATATTTCCAAAGAGATATTTTTGGCTTGATTTTCATTTTTTCTAGAATTAGTTATGATTTTTCAAAGTTAGAGCCAAAAATCTGACTTTTAGGGTCATTTGAGAAATTGCATTTTCTTGGTTTTTGGCTTCATATCCATAGTTTATGGGTTGTCTGAGGCTATGTTCAAGTTGTATAAATGGTGTTTGAGCAGAGAATGTAAATGATGGGTTCACAAGACCCACGAGGCAAATTATGAGCATTTGAACCCCGTTTTTTAGCTTGAAAATATCACGGTTTATACTTGTTCTTTGGAAATTATATGGAATTAAGCCTAGAGGGAGATTAGTTGGTGTTAAGTCATTATGGTGTTACACTACTAGACAAAAAAAGGTATTAGGGTTTAGATTAGGTTTTTAGTGAGTTGGGTCATAAGTTAGGTTATGGATCTAGGTTTTGGGATATATAAGTCTTAGCCTCTTCTAAATTTTGAGGTAGGTTTCTCTTGAAATCCGCTTTAGGCCATTCTAATTGGATTTAATTGAATCTTAGGAATTAATGGACTTTAATTATTTTTCTTGGGGTAAATTATTAATTTGTACTAAATTAATTTTAAACTTATAATAAATTCATTTTCCTTGATTAAATCCTATAATACTTATTTCTCTAAAAAATATCCCTATTTATTTATTTCCTCTTTGAATTCTTAATTTAATTATTTTCTTTGAAAATTATTAATTACATTATTTTCCTTCAATAATCCATATCAAAATTTCAAGATGTTACATTCTCCCATCTTTTTAAGAATTTTGTCCTCAAAATTAATATACCTTATTCAAACAATGTTGGATAGTCCTTCCTTATCACTTATTCAGTTTCTTATATAGCCTTTAAGAGTTAACCCCTTCCAAACCACTTTTACCAATAGAATAGTCTTGTTGTGCAACTGTTTGATCTTTATATCCATAATTTTTTCTATCTCAACCACATATGACAAATTGTCTTATGGATGCATAGTTTCATGTTTAATGATGTGTGAAGGGTTTAGATGATACATTTTCAATTGGGACACATAGAATTCATTATGTATCAAGGATAGTTATGAGAATAATGCAGTTTTGCATGCTATTAGTTAATTCATCAAGGATTTAGAATGGACACAAATAATGAGAATCAAGCTTTTTAGCCCTTATAAACATTATTATCTCATAACTAGAGTAACCTTGAGAAAGACATGGCAACCAGTATCAAACTTTAATGGTTTCCTTTTTCTATCAGGATAACTCTTCTACTTACTTTGCCAAGCCAACATCTTCCCCCAAATAACTTTGACCTACTGGGTAGTCTGATCCATTAAATCTAGTCTTTGAAGTCTCCTCTCACTGAGCTCAACCTAACACAAAGGATATCTATACTTCCTCCCATAAAGGGTTTCAAAGGGTGCCATCTAAATATTAGAATGGCAAATGTTATTGTATGCAAACTACAAATACACATCCCAATTTTCTTTAAGTTCTAAGACACTAGACCTCAACATATCCTTAAGAGTTTGAATGATTTTCTCAGTTTGTCCATCTGACTAAGGGTAGTAATTAGTGCTAAAGTTTAGCTTAGCCCTTAAGGCTTATTGTAAAGATCTCTAAAATTTATATGCAAGCTTTATATCTCTATCTAATACTGTACCCTTTAAAATACCATGTAACCTCACAATCTTTCAAACATAAAGCTGTGTTAGTCTATTCAAAGGATATGCAACTCTAATAGGGAGAAAATAGGCAAACTTCATAAGTCTATCCCTAATCACCTAAAGTACATCATAATCTAAAGATGCTCTAAGTAAACCTATTAAGAAATCTATAGAAATACTATCCTATTTTCATTTAGGACTGTCTAGGTGCTGTAGGAGTCTTGTGGGCCATTGATGCTCTATTTTCACTCTCTAATAGATTAAGCACTTTAAAATATAACTAGCTATGTCCATCTTTATCCTAAGCCACCAAAAACTCCTTTTAAGGTCTTAGTACATCTTGATGTTGCCTAAATGAATGGTACACTTACTCTTATGGGCTTTTGATAGAATGGTATCCCTTTACTCTTTATTCTTAAACATACATACTCTACCCTAATATCTCACCAATCTATCCTTAAAAACATTAAACTCTCAGGATTCACTTTGCTTTACCTACTCTCTTATTCCTCTCAAAAAGTCATCAGACAGTTGGGTATCCCTAATCCACCATCTAAGGTCATTTCTATGCTAAGCTCACTTAAAAGTAGGCTACTATGGTGACTACTGACAGATAAGCTTAAGTCTCTCAAAGCCTTAATAGACTTTCACTTTTGGAGCACTATCATGGTCATATGAATAGATTTCCTATTTAAGGCATTAGCAACTACATTTAACTTTCTTGGATAATACTTTAAGTTAAAATCATTGTCTATTAAGAACTCCATCCATCTTGCGTATCTTACATTTAGCCCTTTTTGGTCAAATAAGTATTTCAAACTTTTATGGTCACTAAACACTTTAAATTTTGCACCATATAGGTAATGCCTTTAAATCTCAAGGGCCAAGACTACTATGGCTAACTTTAAATCATAGGTAGAGTAGTTCTTTTCATGGGTTCTAAATTGCTTGAAAGTGTAGGCCACTACTTTACCTTATTATAATAAAACATATCCTAAATGCTTTTTAGAAGCATCACTATAAATCTCACAAGGTTTAAGCTTAACTAAAACACGTGCAGAAGTTAACCTAACCTTAAGCTTCTAAAAGGAAATCTCACACCTATCATTTGAAACAAACTGCTGATCTTTCCTAGTCAATTTGGTCAAAGGGGTTACTAACGAAGAAAATCTTCTAATGAACCTCTTATAATAACTGGCCAAACCTAAAAAACTATGAATCTCAATCACTAACTTAGGCCTCTTCGAATTCAGTACTGCCTTTACCTTATTATGGTCCATCATTGCTCTCTATTCCAAAATAACATAACCTAGAAACCTCACTTATTGCAATCAAAACTTGCACCTACTGAGTTTAACATATTACAAATGTTCCCTCAAGGTCTACAGACAATCTTAAAGTGTCTCCCATGCTCTTCTTTGCTATTAGAGTGGATGAGGATATCATTTATGAAAGCTACCATAAATTAGTCAAGATAAGGTCTAAAAATTTGACTTATATAATCCATGAAAATAGTCAGGGCATTTGTTAAACCAAAAGGCATCACTAAAAACTTATAGTGTTTATAATGAGTCATAAATGTGGTATTTGGTACATCCTCTACTCACACCCTAAGCTGGTGGTAAGCTTAAAATCAATGAGTTATAAATGTCAAATATATTAGACAATGTTGATCTTTAGATCAATGGTACGTAAATTGAGTAATAGTGTTGATCTTATACTAAAATTATATTAGACATTTATGAAACACTGTTGAGTAACTTGTGAGGAGTTGATTAATGACAAATCAAAAACCTAAATCCTAAATAGTTTTAATTCAAGAGATTCCAATTTTGATTCAAGCTTCCTAAGGCTCCTCCAAGGTAGTTGCTGATGCAAAAGGTGGCACCTCAAATCAAAGCAATGGTGTTATGGTCGTGCCCATGGAAAGACAACTAAATATTGTGACAAAGCTCTGACATTATTCTTGCAAGTCAGAGGCAGAGTATGTGATTGGCACACTGTAGGTGGGTTTAGTGAACTAGAGAAAAAGGAAGATAGATAGATTAGATGAAATGGAAGAAGTTTGAAGTGAAAGAGAAAGAGCTTAGTGGGATGGGAGAAAACTTGGCAAAATGAAAAATGATGGCATTTTGGGTTTTAATTTGGGACAAAAACAATGGTAACAAATTTAGATCCTTGCCAAAATGCTATCATTTTTCTTTTATTAGTAAGAAAAAATTAAGAAAAATGTTAACATCTTTATATATATATATATATATATAATTTTCAGCTAGAAAATATATATGTAACATACTTTTCATAATTTACTAAAGCTAAATACAATGTTCATTGATATCATAAAAGTCATCAATAATCATGTTTGTCAAACCATCATAAGATGTACATATATTTAGTGTCACTCTCTATTAACAACAATGATCTATCATATTACTACCTTTAGTAGCAGATTTTGCCATTATTAAAACATCAATTCGTCAAATTAATCATAATTACTTATTCTTAACATAGAAATTTTTAAATTCATACCACATAAGTTTTCCAAATTTAGAATATCAAAAAAAGGAACTAGGAATTTGGATTTCCATATCATTACTCAATTTGACAGTTTTACACCATAATTTGCCTTAACTTTAATAAAATTATAACTTGAGCTACAAAACTTTGATTTGTGTAAATTAGGACTCTCTGAAAAGCTCAAAACATGAACTATATGATATGAAATTTTAAGTTAAAAAAAATTCATTTGAGCCATGAAAATCTAATGGAACAGTAACTACTACTATTCTCAGACATATATCAGAACAAGAACTTTAATCAGACATATCTTTGGTTACATAGCTCCATTTTATGCAAACTCAGTGGCTATGAAAAACTTATAATACCAAATATATTCTTGTAAAATTTCATGAGAATTAGAGTTCATTTGGCCCCTCAAATTTATGAAAAACCATATCTAATCATATGAACAGTGCCTAGTAAATTCTACAATTTTTATCCAACTTTGGAAAATCATAATAAATTCTACAAGACTCCAAAAATTGTGTTGTTTGATACTGTGGAGAGCTTTAAATAAGTATCATTGCTTGCCAAATTTCATCCATAAATTTGTTCATTTGGCCTAGTTTTAGTTCAAGGACAAAAAGTGGCTTAAAGTGGTGCATATGGAGGTCCAAATGGTTCAAAATGAACTTTTTTAACTCATGCGACCACTTGAGTATGTTTTAATCACAAAATGTAGCATATATGGCTAATTTATTATGCCCCAGATCTTATGTGACTGAAATTCACGCATCCACTTGCCATTATACATACACATTCCATGGCTCACATATAGTCAAATTGCATGATCTTGCACATGTACATTCAAAAATGACATTTACAACATCATCCTATACTTTTACACAATCTCTCATATGCACTATATTATATAAAAACCTAAACTATTGTCAAAGTAATGCCATTCATGCTTTTTGGTCTTTATCTTTGGCTCCTTTAGAGTTCTTTAGACATGGTTAGAAATAATATAGAGGAAAGTGAGATTTTATAAATATCAATAGCTCATTCACCCTTCAAGCACACTTACAAGGCATATTTTCATGTCATAGAGAGCAAGTATGCATAATAGACATCCAAATATTAAACATAACTTTATATATGAAATCAGATAGATCTATTAAGATAAAAATAAGCTCTAAGAATTTTTTTTCTAACCTTACCTAATTATTTGAGACTTTTGGACCAGTTTCACCTAATTTTTGAGACTTTTGACTTAGTCTCACTTATCTTTGAGACTTTTATCCTTATCTCACTCATATTTAAGACTTTTAACTTCATTTCACCCAAATTAAAGGACTCTTAATACAACCTCACTTATTAAGAGCCATTTCACATTTCAAATGCATTCTATATCACATAATTGCATGAAACTATCAAACCAATGGCAATAAGTATACTTCATAATCTATACATACACAAGTAATCAAAAACAATCAAACAACTAATATAAACATATAAGAATGGATGAAGAGCTACCTTTGTGCAAAGAACCAACTCATTCTCCTTTGATCCTTGGTTCCTCCTCTTGGCTTCACATACATACTTGGAAGAAACTTAACTTGCTTGGCCTAGACATATCAAACAAGATGCAAATACATTAATAGAACCATTTTTGGACTCACATAAGCCTTACCTAAGCTAACTTTAGCTTTAGGTTTTTATATGGCTCCATTTAGTGGCATAATGAAGCAACCCATATCATTCAATGTTTTGGCTCTAATTTCTCACCCATTATAAGTCATATGACTCCAATTAAACTTATTAGAGTTCTCACAAACTCAATTCAATTGGTCTAATGCCAAGTTGCTTCTTTATGCATAATAGAACCCTAAATTTTTCACCTTTTAAAATAAGACTTCTAAATTCAAACTAATGATTCCTTTAGTATTTATAATTCATATTTAAACCATTTTTAACCTTAGAATTAAAGAAAACTCTCCTTAGGTGCTTCAATTAGTCCTTGGTCAAGACATGCATATATGTGGCTTTTCTTAGAGTTTTGTTCAATTCTCTTAGGGAAATGGCACCAATGAAACTTCCTTGATATCTTTTTGACTCAATTATACTCTTACATAGGTTGAATTATCATTCTAAAGCTTCATATTTCCTAAGGTGTAAGTAAAACCCTAGGTTCTATAACTTGCAACCAATAGTTCCTATTTGATACTTTTGGTTCTATATTAATCCCCATGCTTTAATACCTAATTTCTTGTCAAGTTTGAGCCAAAACCAAGCTCCCTCTAAATTGCTCTAGGTTTGGCCGAAATGAGAAAAGCAAGGAAGAGCCAAAAAAGACAAGTTTTATCTAAGAAATCATACCTTGTTTAATTCCTTACTAAATGGTGTTTCTTATGCTCCCAAAGCTTTCTTCAAACTCCTCCTTCCTTTTATTGAATGAACCATAAATTTTCACTATTCAAAATTTTAAAACCATAGAAAGAGAGAGAAGAAATAGCAGAACAACTTTTACAAAGGCAAGATGGCAAAATTGCATGAAAAAATACCTATATAGAGCTCCTTTCCCTTGATTCTTTCTCCTTTTTTCTCCATGTTTTAGGTTCTATTTCAGAGCAAGAAAGTCATTTTTGGGGCTAAAGGAGGCATGCTGGTCTCATATAAGAAGGAAAAAGTTGTTTTATAACATTTTTCAAAATGTCTATTATGCCCCTCCATTTCAATTATTCCATTTGAAGTCATTTCAACTCCTTTTTTATAACTGTCTTTTCCATCATGAAATTTAGGTTCTCTAATTTATTAAAAGCATTTCATTTCAAGTTAACATGATTTAAAATCTTACCAAACTATTCGGTCAACCGACAACTTAAATCATACACTGGAAGAGTTTTCAAAAAGTTAGCTGAAATTACAATTTTACCACTAGACTCCGATTCATTCCATTTAGTCATTTTGGTTCCAATTTTGGGCCATTCTTAGTTTCTTAATCACTTCTTTAGATGCTCCAATTAACATCCTAATCTCCATTAGTCTCATTTTACTTTGTTTTAATGTGCTCTCATATCATTTTATCGATTTTAGTTTTGTTTCTGAAAAATCGATTATTACAGTGTTTGTGTCCAATTTTTCAACAATCTCTCTTTCAATATCTACTAGAAAAAAGAAAAAAGAAGAAGATATTCTTATATCTATTAAGGTATCAAACACATATAATTTGTATACTTTCTAACATTCAAAATACCTTTTGGACTTTCAAATCCATAGATTTAGTAATAAAATGTATGTTTTGTTTAATGAAGAAATTTGATATTTTTGCCACTAGTAAAAGGTAAAAAGTGTTACAAGGTCAATATTAGCACTTAGAAAAAAAGGATAAAGATAACATAAAGACCTTAAGAAGCCTTAAGAAGAAGCTACCTTAAGTCTAATAGTTTGAGTCCACTATAAATCTGTTATTGAATATTTATCTTGGCTTATGTCCATGTTTTGCATGTTTCAACTATGAAGGGGCAAGCATCCCCCTTGGCCCCTTGTATCCATCCATACCTAGGTGGGTTGTTGACCAATCCTGTCATCCATTAATATTAGACTTTGGAGAAGATTGGTTTATATGAACAATTATGTAAAGATTAGATTAACAAATTTATGATAGGATCAAATTGATGGATTTTTCAAAAGGTTTAAACTAATTTGATGGTAATTATTTTTTAAGCAATCAATTGGTGACACTCCATATAAGAAACAAATTTTTAAAACAATAACTTTTTAATGACAACAAAAATAGTCACGACTACACAAGAGGTTTTAGTGGCAATTTTCAAAGATGGTTAGTGAAAGTATGACATTTGGTCAAAATTTCATTTTCCTTCCTGTTTTTGGTTTCCAAAAATTATCCTCACACCCTTTGTATGTAGGACTAATCTCACTTGAAGTACTAAAACTACCCTTTCCTATATAATTTTTTTATGAGATAGATGCCCTTTAATCCTTGCAATTTGTATCTTTTGTAGTTAAGAGGTAAATTTATATCATGCAATTAGAGAGAGATGGACTAAAAGTGTGGGACCAACATTTTGAAAAGAAGCTTTCAACGTTGGAAGCTCTTAGTTTTTCTCTTTCTAACTACATCTCGTTCAAAATTGTAGATGATCCATTTGCCAACCACCCACTTTTTCCTTATAAACATAACTTAAAACAATATCAATTCCTCTTGGACAAACAAAAAAGGGTAGGGTGTCCACTTTTCAACAACATAACCCAAATTATTCTTGTCCATGAAAATTGGCTAATTTCTTAATCTTGGTTCTGCAAAGTGTAATTATCAATTAAAAATCATTATATAATTATCATTTTCTATCTCTTAGTCCCATCCTTTTCCCTTCTTGGTTTGCAACAATTATTCTTACACCCTTGGACTAATCTTGCTTGGAATATTGAAACTGCGTTTTTCCCACTAGTGTTTTTCAGTGGACTTGAACCCGTAACATTGATTAGATGGCCTTCAATCTTAGACCTTTTCCTTGTAAACATAAGTTCCAACAATATCCATTTCTCTCAGGCAAACAAAAGAAGAAGAGGGCGTCCACTTTTCAACATTATGACCCAAAAAAGGAGGATAGATTATTATGTTTGTCCCTAAAAGTTGGCTAATCTCTTAATCTTGGTCATACAAAGTGTAATTTCCTTACTTCAATCCCTCAAAGATTAAGAAAAAATTATTGAAAAGCTAATTTTAAAAAGTTATACTTTAGAAAGTCAAATTAAAAATTTAGTTATTTTTTATGAAAAAAAATAATAAATTACTTATAATAATACTATCACTTTTTTATATGAGAAATGTACTTTTTGATTTGTAAAAGTACATATCTCAACTATTTAATTACTAAATCTTAAAAAATACAAGATTTGCTTGTTAAAACTTTTTACTCAAAATTGTGAGTTTTTAAAATATTTACATTTATCTTGTTTTTACTCTAATTTTTACTACCAAAAAACTATTAAGTAGCAAAGCAAACTTTTAGAGTTTGAATAACCATTTTTTAAAATTTCAACACCAAGTATTTTTCTTATAACTAAAGTTAC
Source organism: Erythrophleum ivorense (assembly GCA_026724425.1). Lineage (NCBI taxonomy): Eukaryota > Viridiplantae > Streptophyta > Magnoliopsida > Fabales > Fabaceae > Erythrophleum > Erythrophleum ivorense. The sequence continues at coordinate 113,954 of JAIUCV010001271.1, forward strand.
ATTTTCTTTTTTTATTTTCCTTTATACAAAAATGCCATTACTTAAACTTGGTAAAATGCAACAAGCATGCGTCACTCCCCGAAGAGAGCCACGTCCCAATTCCGTTTCTGAAGGTTGTCGCCACCACCCTTAATCCAAAAGCTTATCCAATGACTATCACCTTGTCCTTCCCCTGCACAAAGCCCTTCCTCATCTCTTCGTCCCACAAACGATTCAGATTCAATCTCCACTCCTCACAACTTTCCCCCACCACCCTTCCTCTTCAAACTCCTTCCCTCCCCAAAACTGGGGTCATCGTCATCGGCGGCGGTCTCGCCGGCTTAGCCGCTGCCATTCACCTCAAGTCTCACAACATTCCCTTCGTTCTCCTCGAAGCATCTGACGGCGTCGGCGGCCGCGTCCGTACCGACTCCGTTGATGGCTTTCTGCTAGACCGCGGCTTCCAAATCTTCATCACAGCATACCCAGAAGCCCAGAAACTTCTCAATTACCAAGACCTAGACCTCCAGAAGTTTTATTCAGGAGCCCGGATTTTCTACAATGGCCAATTCCACACCGTCGCTGACCCTCTTCGCCATTTCTGGGACTCCGCGAAATCTCTCGCGAACCCTATCGGATCCGTCGTCGACAAATTACTCATCGGCACCACGAGAATTCGGGTCTTGACCAAATCTGATGAAGAAATTTTGAGTTCAGAGGAGGCTCCCACGATTGACTTGTTAAAGAAAATAGGGTTTTCCGATTCCATCATAGGACGATTCTTCCAGCCATTCTTCGGCGGAATCTTTTTCGACAGAGAGCTCGAAACGACGTCGAGGTTGTTTAATTTCATCTTCAAGTGTCTCGCTCTCGGCGACAATACTCTTCCGGCCAAGGGTATATCGGCGATTCCAGAGCAGCTAGCGGCAAGGTTGCCTTCCGGTTCAATCTTGTTAAACTCAAAAGTGGAGTCAATTGATTTCGATGAGTTCGAATCGCCGACTGTGAGATTACACAACGGAGAAGTTTTAAGGAGTGAGCTTGGAGTGATTGTGGCAGTTGAAGAACCGGAAGCGGTGAAGCTGTTGGCGGGAAGGGGCGGGCCGGTTCAGAAAATCCCGGTTCGGAGCACGGTCTGTTTGTATTTCAAGGCGGACCGGGATCAAATCCCAGTTCGGGATCCGGTTCTGTTTCTGAACGGGTCGGGTAAGGGAATAGTGAATAACATGTTTTTCGCGACCAATGTGGCTCCATCATATGGCCCACCCGACAAGGCCCTGGTATCCGTATCACTGATCGGGTCGTTTGAAGGCGTGTCTGGTGATGATTTGGTAGCTAAGGTTGTGGAAGAGCTTTCGGGTTGGTTTGGGGAGAAAACGGTTCGGGTATGGAAGCACTTGAGAACTTACCAGGTCGGTTTTGCCCAGCCCAATCAATGCCCACCCACGAATTTGAGGAAAAACCCGAAAATCGATTCGGGTTTATATGTGTGTGGGGATTATTTGATCTCAGCTACATTTGATGGTGCTTTGGTCTCTGGAAGAAGAGCAGCAGAAGCCGTATTAAAGGATAAATCCTTCACTCCGGCTTAAGAGTAATGTAATTCAACTGATAAAACTTTTTTTTGGTAAAAGAAAAAAAAAAGTATGATTCACTTTTTTGGCCAATGAATAGGAGTAAACAACATTTGTAACTAATTATCATCTCAGTTAAATCTTAAGAGAAAGACGTGAACTCACAGGTTTCTGTAGTGAGTGAAACTTGCATGGAGGATTTGGAGAGGGGGGAAAAAGATTTTAAGCAGTGGATGATTTACAAGGAGGTGAACCGAAGTAACTGTTTGTGATGTTGGCTTTGTATAGAATGGTATTTTTGGCAAGCAAAATTGTACGCAATATGTACTTTTATTGCAATTTGTAGAGTGGATTGAGTAAAATTTTATTTGACGTCCTTTACATACGTATGCTTTTCAAAATGATCTCCCACGAATCAAATCATTATCATTTTGGTCCATTTGTCTAGTTGGGGTTACTAACCGAGTGACACAACCCGTTGAGTGTTTACATGAATTGATTAGTGCTGACATGTAATTTATTTTCCTCTTCTCCTTTCTAAATCGGTAAAATCTTTTTAATAGAAATAAAAAAATAAAACAAAATAAAATAAAATCAATTCCATTCCATTCGGTATAATAAAAAAAAGAAAACAAATGTTTTTCAATTTATATATTTGGTAAAATGAAAATAACATATAAATAGAAAATAAGTTATAATAAAAGACTAAAATATTCTCAACTAACAAATTTTTTTTTTACCAACCATAAAGATATCATAAGTATTGGTTAACCTAAATTACTCCACAAAGTGGATATTGCACATCCAAAACCTTAATATATTAATTATTATAATTAATTTAGTTTGATACTAATATAACTTTCTTTATCATATTAAATTATCTAAGTGCTCTTGCTCATATAACTTTTTTTTCCTCTCTTAAGCACAAAAGTTAAAATAAATGACAAATGTCTTTAAAATCTTATAATATTCTTTTTTTTTTCAAAAGTTAATTTATAATTTAATAAATTTTTATTAAAAAAATGTGCTTATCAAGAAGTTGAAAATTTATGTAATCATAAAATAGATATAAAAATTGATCAATTTAATTAGAAATTAGCAAAAGAACTATGTGATGTGTAGAATTGAGAGAGAAAAAAAGTTGAAAAAACTTGAAACCAAAAAAAAAAATTACAATGGGTCAAGTGGTGAAGAGAAATTAAATATAAAAAAAAAATAAAGGAGATAAGAAATGCAAAATAAAACCACAGCTACTCATAATAATTGAAAAAAAAAATCTTTTACAATTGATATAAAAAAGAGGTATAATTGACCTTTTCTCATTTTAACTCCAGACCTTCCAAAGTCTCACGGGCAACGGCGCCAAATTTAGCTAGAATTGCACTTTCAGCCAAACTTTCCTTTCCTCAATGCTCCATCTGCACCAAACATGTTTAACCATAGGAGTGCCTTTCATTTTCTGTTTCTGCCATGCTTCCAAATAAGCTATTAGTGTCTTTCTTTCTTTGTTTTTATAACATTTTCGTGCCTTCCTTCTTTTCCAGTTAGAAGAAATGATGTGTCTATTATTTTAAAAGATGAAATTTTTTTCTCTAATTTAGAGAGAGATTTAGAGACAAAATTTTTTGGCTCAAAATTTAAAGATGTGATTATTAGTGATAGAATTAATTTTGTCACTAATTATTTAGGGATGGAATTATCTCAAATCAAAAACAAAATTTTTCGTTTTTAATTCCTATGTTTTTCTTGTAGTGTCCCACCTAATAGTTTTGCACACCATAAACTTTGATTTTTATCCACATCCAAACTACTTGTACATGCTTTGGTTTTGAAACCCACCAAACTTAGAAGCCTTGGCTTTTCAACGGTGGAAAATGTTACTTCATGAATTGGGATGCTTTTTTTTGGCGGGGGGGGGGGGGGGGGGGGGGGGTATTTTACAATGTAATGCTTGACTTAATTACGGCCAAAAATGACCCAAGCAAGAGATATATCTAATTACCCTGACTACATTTGGAACATGCAATTAATATCTATTAAATTAAATATAAAACAAAACAAAAGGCAAAAAGGTTTTTTTTTCTTTATTATAAACTTAGTTCATAAAAAATAAATAAATTAAGTAATTTTATAAATAATTATGTATGCATGTGAAAAATGAGTTTTACTAAAGGATTTTGCTATGAAAAGATCTTAAAACGTTTAATTTATTTTATCATCAAACTTATTTTAAAATCTTAACTTTATTAATAACAAAATTTATAGTAAAAGTATCAAAATAGATCAAATCATATTCATATTTTTATTCTGAATAACTTTCATCTGCTTGTTATTTTGTACACTATGCTGATTTAACAACTTTTTATTTACTCATTAGAGGTTTTGGTTAAGCGGTATAGCTGTTCATTATAACTTGTACCTAAAAACAAGGCAGCAGTAATAATAGTTTTTTTGTGAAGTGATATAATTGTTCCTCTTGGCCCGAGGACCTATGTGGTGGACCAAAACATATAGGCTTCGGGCTTGCCAGAGATCTTTGTTACCAGGTTATAGCCAAAAAATGTTTTTTTTCTTGTTATAAATATATTATGAATTTAGTACATGCATCTACCCAAAACTTTCTATTACACCAATTTATTGCTTTAAGTTGCCTATGGAGTTCAGAAAATTTTTTTATTAATTTTTTGTCCAATTATAAGTAAAAAAGGGAGATAGAAAGTGGATAAGACTCATTAAGTGAGCCCCACATACACAAATATACTCTCTCTCTCTCTCTCTCTCTCTCTCTCTCTCTCTTATTCTTCTTCTTCTTCTTCTTCTTTCGTTTTGTCTTTTTTAATTCCTTTCTTTCCTTGATAGAAAATTAAGAGAAAAAAAATTTAACCACAATATTATATCTAACAATAATTTACCATGAAATTATGTTGTATCTATCTCTATCCTTTTTCTTTTTTAATATCAACTTGAACCTAGAAGTATTGATACTCTAGAAGTGAAGATATATCATGTATAACACTTACATTAAATACAATAAAATATTTTAAATTATATTTAAATATAATATATTTTGTCGTGTGGTTGTGATATTTGTTTAGTATCTTTGATATATAAGTTTGTAGTATTTCAATTCAATTAATCTAGTTTTTCAATACAATGAAAATGAAATTATAGTTGGGTAAAATTATACTTATTTTTGTTTTCAATTGCAATGTTTACATTAATTTAAAAAAATTAGAATCAACTCCTTATTTATTCGCCCCTATTGCATTAAGCCTTCTATCATCAAAATTTAAAAATGTTAACTATGTTTCTAAAATATTCTTTCTATAATTTAATACTATTTTATCTTTCTTTTCATCTTCAACTAATCTATCTAAATATTCATGATTTCCCTATCCCTAGATTTATCTCTAATACTCCTACCTTTTTTCTTTTAAATTTTTTCATGAGTATCCCCACACCCTTTAGGTGAAGGACTAATCTCATTTTAAGGTTCATAATTGTTCCTTCCTACAAGCAATTTTCAGCATGTTTGAATAGCTAACATTAAGTGTTTTAACCATTAGGTTAAAATGTGTCTTACCTATTAAATCATTCTTTTGTGGGTCCATGTCTCCTACTCTTACCATAGACATTCAAGTGAAGAAAAAAAAAGAGTTAACATTTCTATGATCCATTAACAGAGATAGAGGAAGAAAAAAACACATGAATTTCAACTTTGGTTTCTAGTTGGGTCTTTTGTTCTTGGCTTTGTCTTATTAATTCTTTAGTTATTTAAGTTCTTTCAAAGAGCTTTTTAAGCATGAAGAATTTGACAAGAGTAAAAGAGGTGGAGGTGAATCTATAAAATGTAGGGAAATCATGAATACTTAGATAAATCAGTTAGAGAAGATAAAGAGGATGACAAAATAAAAACATTAAAATTATAGGAATGATATTTTAGTAATTTTACATAATTAAAATATTTTAAACTCAAATGATAGAGGGCTTAATATAATAAGAATAATAGTTTAAGGGATTGATTGTAATTTTTTTAAATTAAAGTGGATATTACAATTAAAAACAAAGATGAAGATGAATAAATATAATTTTTCATTTATGTTGATATGCAAACATTTCCCTCAATAATACTGTTCTACCATTATTGTGAAAATAATAGCAAAAATGAGTCATATTATGATGATAACTAGTTAATTAAAACAACCTTTAATGAGTGAATCTAGAAATAGAGCTAATGTAACACCTAAGAAAATTTTCTTTCATTTGGGTCCCTATTAGCTTAAGAATTTAGAATATAATTAAGGTAAATTATAAAATAAAATAACATAAGTTGTTTTAGGAAGGGAAGTAGTAGAATGAGTTGTGGTAAGTTTAGAAGTTTTAAATTTCTTTAAGAAGTTGATGAGAGTGTCTTAAGGGCTATATTAAACCATTTTGATCTTGCAATAGGGCCAAAATCTAATTTTAATTAAGGAATATTAAAATGATCCAAAACAACTTCATTTTTCCACTTTCCTCTTCATTTGACATAATGGTATGCTCAGTCGTGGGTCCCTTTTCTTTTCTCCCATCTCTTCCATTCTTCCTCTTCTCAAACCTCTCCATTCTCTTTTATTCTCCCTCTCTTCCCTTCCATTTCATTCATCTTCCCTCCAGATGCCTTGTCCATCGCAAACCAGTCCCTTAAGCAATTGTAGCGTGTGCCTTGTTCTTTATTGCGATAGTAGTGTTGAAGTGGATATGGTGGGGTTTTAAACTTTAAGTGGGTTTCTATCTTGCTCTTTTTCTCCTTTGATTTCCTATAAAGAACCATTTCTTTCTCTCATTCTTTTTGTTGTTGGAGTTGGATTGTGCTTTAAGGGATTGGGTTTTATGAAACTTGTTTTATTTTCATGTCTGAACTAGAGGAGGAAAGTTCAAAAGCTAGATATTTCTTTCCTCTTCCATTTTGGTCAACTTCTCCTCGTCCTCACTCGCTCTTCCTTCAGTTTCTCTTCACTTTCTAGCTACTACTTGGGTCTTCAACTCCAACTTCCTACCATTTTTACTAAATCGGTAGCAATGTGCACCTATGACTCCAATTTGTTGTTCCTTTGGTAGGTAAGTTGTTCTATTCATTTTTATAGCTCTTTTGGTTTGGATATTATCTATTTCTTTAACTCTAAAATTTTAGTAGCTTTGTCATCCAATGTTTCATCAATTTCCCTCTTTGATGCAAAATTACAGCCATGCTTAAAAGCTGAGAATTTCACCTTTTAATAGCACCTTTGATTTTAGTTTTAAGCATTAGCTTTGAGTTTAAGTTGGTCTTCATTTTATGCCATAAGATTGGTTGCTTGGGTGATGAGTTGGCTTTAAGAGTTATAGTTAAAAAAATAAAAAATAAAAATATTAGCTTCTTTTCTTAGCTAGCTCTTCATATTAGGAACCTAGGAAATTTCATGTTTACTCTTTGATTAACTAAATTTCATGGTAAACTCTATTGGGGATTTTTTTGACTATAGGGAAGTTGATTCAACTAGACACTAGGGTGAGGGACCACTTGTTGAAATTCTTGAATTGGACTTTCCAAAGGAGGTTCTAGAGACAATTTCACATTAAGTGCTTAATTGGATCAAGGCTTAAAGGAATTAGGTTCTCACCTTATATTGTAATAGATAATACTTGCTATGGCAAATTTTTACTACTTGTTCATTGTTGGCTAATGGAATGGTAGACTTGATTTTGTTATGTTATGTCAAAAGGAAATATTAATTGATTTTATTGGAATATCTTTGTGTTGATTAATTAGATAAATATACTTGGATAATCACTTAATTAATTATTTTAGTCATCTTTGATTAGTGTATGGCAATGTTAAAGTTAGAGTGTGGTCTAATATAGAACCCTATAGCTAACAGCAATAGTTGTTAGCCTTGATGCACCTCGATTTGAACGTCAGCTAGCAAGGGTGTTGCTAGCCTCATGTGTTGGCCACCATATGTAGATCTATTTGAACTATTAAGCATAAGCTACCCATCTGCATAATTACTCTTTATGAGTGATGTGCTCTGCCTCCATTTGATTTGGTTATGTTTAGGCGTGTCGATTGCATTTCTATGAATGATTTTATAAAGGCTGGTATTTGCATATTATTGAATTTATTTAAATGAGGAAATAAATTTAATGAATACCATGTTATTGTATATGTTTTCAATATAAATTGCAATCTTGAAGGTAGACTATTATTTATAATTTTTGTTTCTGTCATAGTTAGTATTACCTATTCATTGAGACTCAAACTCATTCCTTTAAATTTTTCTTTTCATTACAAATAGTAGTATGGGTCTAGAACTGGCCTTGATGGCACAAGAATGACTGCTCCTTGTTGTTGAGGCTTGCATGGTTTTTTGCTAGGGTTTTCTTTTATGGAGTACTATTGTAATTGTATTAGGTATATTGTTTCCTCTTAGATGAAGCTCCACTAATGCATAGACAGGGTTTCCCCACCCCTATTGATTACTATTTATTGCTCCAGGTTGAAAGCAGAGCTATCTTGATTATTTTTTGTTAGAATTTGACTATTTGTAGAAATTTCAAGTTGTCTTATATTTAAGGGAGACTTTGCCAAAATTTCTACAAAAAGTTAAATTAACTAGCATGTAGTCAATCTTCTTATGATATCGTGTAAATCTTCCAATAGAGAAAAGCATCCTTAAATTTCCAATAATTTGTTTTACTTTATCGTCATGCCTTCTATACTTACAATTTTGTTTGATAAGAGGCTTATGGGTGTGAGTTTTAAACTCATAAACCATGCTGGTTATGCCTGTGAAGGGGTGTAACAAAAATGGTATTAGAGTTAGGTTACCCTGTGATCAGTGGAACAAGTGTTCTCTTATGATATCTCAATTATTATTATGAACCCGGGCATAACTATAATTAAGACATTATCAGAGGCCTTATAAGAGGTTGATTTTTTTTTCTTTTAATAAGAATAATTCCTTGAATAAGTGTTAAGGTGTGTATATGTGAATGCATTATACTCTGAACTTACATTTTTTGTTGATATAGTGTAATGTTGCCCATCGAATTTAGTGCAGTTGGTCAAGAGGCTATAGATGAATCTTTTATTAGGTTTCATACCTAACCTGAGGCCCCATTTGCTAGGGGTTGTGGTAGAAGTCGTGCTAAGGTAAAGGTCGAGGTAAAAGAGGTAGATAAGCTAGAAACCTTAAGAATTTAGATTGTGAAGAAGGAGTAGCACCTCCCCAAGCTCAAGTGCCTACAATTGAACAATTAGTTGTTGGATTGCAAAGGATCAGTCAAGAAATAGAAGGCTTGGCAGCGTTGGTTGCAGAGCAAGTGACAATTGCTAATTATATATATATATATTAATTCTCTTAAAATTAGGTATTTTAATAATTAAATATGGCTTACTGCATTTTATTATATGATAATTGATTTTGTTGGCCATTTTCTACACTTTAAGAATTAGTTTGCAAAATTATTGATTTTAACACATAAATTCTTTTGAATAATTTTGTAGATTTTTTTAATTAATATCTTTGATTATTTATGCATATTTTTAATGGGCAAATGGAATTTAAAGGAGGAAATTTATTTAGAGAAGAATTAAAGATTGAATTTAGGTGGAATTTTTAGGAAAATGAAATTTAAAAAAGAAAAAAAAAAAGATGAGAAGAAATGTGTTGAAGTGGATGTGCATGGGACTTTGAGGGGACTTTGAATTGGATACATGAAGAGCACGTGATCATAAAACAAATTCATATACCACACACAATCACATACATAACTAGCTCATAAACACTCATATATTCACAATTCATTCATGTGGAGGAAGTCTCACGTCCAGGGACCAGGTCACATAGCATCCTCTCTCATGTGGGCCTGCTCCATGAAGCGCACACACATAGCATGCACTCCATACACTTCCACGTAGCTTTTATATGTCTAGTAGCTCACAAAAACATACATAAGCACACTCATGGTCCAGCTCTCATGTACAACAAAAAGAAGCATGTCCAGCTCACAAACATGTACATACATACCTCTAGCCTGTAACACCATATTTGTATAGCTCATCTCACATTGTCTCTAGGTAAATTTCGTGGATTACATAGAGTTCTCAAGAAAAATCATGAAAATAATCAATTACATCGCTTTACGTTGTGTATAAAATTTTCATTCAGTGTCTCGTGGACTATATGAAGTCATCCATCTCACTCTCACATTTAATTACCTAAATACAACTCAAAACCATCTTAAAAAATGGTCTAGAACTCGTGCAAGTGGATGATATACATGAAAATATAGTGTGTAGCCTTGGGTTAGAATTCCAGAATTCTGACATAAATTTTGAAAACTCGTAACTAATTCTAGAAAAAATCAAAATCAAGAAAAATATACCATTATGAAAAGATATAGATGTCTAATTTGTACTAAAAATAATTCTAGACCACAAAAGGGACGTTTAGCCATAGGCAATCTATAAAACAATACCAGAGGTCACTTGTCACTACTGATACTGTCCTCTAACTTCAAAAATTCATATCTCCCTGCTCAGATGTCCAATTGGGGTGATTTTGATGGTTATAGAAATCTTATCATGTCTAATTTATGCATGTAAAATTTTATGAGTATTGGACACCATTTGGCTCTTAAATGACACAACCCAAGGAACTGACCATATGAATAGTGTTTGTATCAGAATGGTAGAAAAATGCCAACTTTGAAAAATCATAATTAAATCCACAGAACTCCAAATAATATGGTCTTTAGCTTTACAAAAATTTTTGGATAAGATCTATATGCATGAAAAATTTCATAAGCAAATTCGTTCATTTGGTCAGATTTTGACATTGAGTTGCAAAATGGCTCATTTTGTGTTTCATAAGAGATTCAAATGGTCCATTTCGGGTTCTAAGGTAGCCATGGCCACTTGAGCATGTGGAAAGGAACCAAAATGGTCTACTAAACTTATCTCAAAGGTGCATAAACCCAGATTTCTTAATCTCACTCATCCACCCCAAGATCTGCAAAAGAGCATATATGACAAGTCTTGCCATCCAATGTCCAAATCATGTTATTTTATACATATGGCATTAAATCTCATTCATACATCATACATTTACATATTACATGTGTTCATGAAGTCACACATCATATACAATAAGGAGATATATCATATGCCACTCATGTGGCTACAATTTAGCATATTTCCACATTTTGTTGTCACTCTCCTTCCTTTAGGCTTGATGGCTTCCATTTCTTTATTCACTTAGACATGTTAGACATGTGGGGAGGAAGGAATGAGATTCTAAGAATCCCAATAGCTCTTCTCCTTTTCAATCACACATAAAGAATGTAAATTCAAGTTTAGAAATGTATGCATGAATATTATGGAATATGTGATCATTCAATAAGCATTCTAAAAAGTCATACAAAGCATACATAGGCTTGTCAAGTAAGTGGATTAGCCTCACCCATTTCTTTTAAGGATCTTAGACTTGCCTTTCCCTTTTCTTAAAGGCCTTGAACTAAGCCTTACTCTTGGGAGACTCTTTACTTTGTCTCAACCATTCTTGAGGGTTCTTGACTCATCCTCACCATAGCTCGAGGGTTCTTGGCTTCACCACACTCAAACAAACTAAAGCAAAGTCACAAGACATCATTTGAAGACATAATGCAATATCATCGTACCATGGCATTTAGATACATGCTACAACATTTTCTCATGGCTTAAAACATACATATACACATTCAAAGACAAGACAACATCCACTCATGTATGAGAGAAAGAAGAGAGAGTTATCTTTACCACATAAGCACACTTTCCCTTTTGGAAATGCATTCCCTTCCTCGGCCACACACTCACAATGATGGGAGGTTTGTTTCCTTTGGCCTAAACACATCATATAGAAGCCAATTATACTCTTGAACCAAATTCTAGAGTTACACATTCATTACACAAACTAGGTAGTTCATATGGCTCTTTTATGGTTCTATAATGCACTTAATAAAGCAATCCTATGGAAACATGATCTTTGCTCCATTCTCTTCAATCATGTATGATTCTTGATCCTTTTTAAGCCTCTTGGAGCCATCACACAATCAAATTAAGGAACCTAACTAGGTGTTGTTTCTTTAAACCCTAATATGGAACCTATGATACCATCTCACTATCCATGGCTTTTAAAATTTTTTCAAGGCTTCCTCTCATCCTCTTCCATCAAATATGACTCAAAAATAAGCTTGGAACAAATTAAAACTACCCTTAGGTGCCTTGAACCCTTTAGGCCAAGACATATACTCTTCTTGGCACCCTTAGAGTTTCTTTGCTTCCTTTGATGAGAGAAGAATGTAGGAAGCTCTCTTGGTGTCTTGGGAGCCTATATGAAGTCTTAAACATCATAAAATATAGTTAGGATTGATGGTAGAGTTCAAGGTGCAACTAAAACCCTAGCCTTCCTATCTTGAAATCTAATAGTTCTTAGTTAATTTCCTTTGCATATTCTTATTCTCCATACTCAATTTTCTAAGATTCATCCTTCGTTCTACTAAAATCTATGCCTTCTTGGAGTTCCTTAGTTGGCCGAACCTAAAAGGAGAAGTGAACAAGAAGTAGCTACCATAGAATGAAGTTTTACCTTGTTTTTCCTTAATTTCTTGGATGATTCTTCCCTTCCTTGGCCTCCTCTCCTTAAATCCAAAAATTCACCTCTATTCTGCCCTTAATATAGATCCAAAAACATCATCAAACCCATGAAAATAAAGAAGAGAAGAAGGAGAAATAATTTGTTAAAGAAAGAGCTTGAAATTCGATCCAATTTCCTATATTTTCTTGGCTTTTTCTCCCTTCAAAATTTCCTCCCTTTATGCCCTAAGAGTTAGCTTCTTTCTTTGGTTTTGGGGCAAAACTAAGCTAGTCTAAAATAAAGGGAGAAGGAGGGAAAATTATAAAGGAGGTTCAAGAAGCATTCATTTTCCAAAAATCCTAATTTTACCCTTATGTCTTGCATTTTTGTTTTAGCTTCGTTTTAGCTCTTTTTTGAGAACCGTCTTTTCCATCATAAACTTTAAGCTCCCAATTTTATAAAATGCCTTTAAAATCACTCAAATAGGAGCTAAAACCTTCTTAAAAAATCCATCAAAGTTTGGGTCAACCGACATTGGAAAACATACACCGGAGGGGTTTTAATTGTCTTAGGACTTCTCGTAGTTTTTAGGGCTTCTGAGAATCCTAGAGGACTCAAAATTTTCATTTAAAAAAACCATCCTGTAAGTTTCCCAAAAAGTGCTCAAAATTATGAAAATGCCATTACGTTTGTTGCATTTTCATTAAATTCTATTTAACTATTTTAGCCTTTATTTTAGGGCACCTTTGGCTTCCTAAATTCATTATTTGAGATCTAGGATATTGTTCTAATTGTATTAGGCCTCAAATCACTCTATTTGGGGGGACTTCCATTTGTATCCAGCGGAATTTTGTACATTTATGGAGAAATTATATGTTACGTTTCTCACGTTTTCTTATATTTTTGAAGAGCCAAATATTACACAGCCCACCCTCTCATATCACACACAGCTTAATCTCACGTTAAACACATACACGGGTTTAAGAGGCAGAATGTATAAAGGGAGTTGTGGAGTAGTCACATGGGAAGAAATAAATGAAGCTCAAACACACACATGCAGAAAATAGGAAATGAGGCAGTCTCGGGTTCCAGAAGGGAAGAATATGATTATTAAAAAGGAAAGAAAGAAGCACGTGAGGAAGAGAATATAGCAGCTCACATGTTGAGAAAGAATAGAAAAAAGAGTACTCTTCGGTTTTGGAAGATGAAGCCACGAGTTGAAGAAAGAGTTACAAGTTAGTGAGGAGAAGGAAGGCTTTTACGTGAGACTTGAACAGAGGTAGAACGTGCTGAGGATTGAGAGAAGAAGAACATAAACACTTAATGGATTGGAAGCAACAAATGAGGCTCAGGTTGATCGCTTGAACTGGGAAGAAACATGTGAAGAAGAGATGGAAGCACAGGTTGTATGTTTGAGTATAGAAGACATTGAAAACATACATGGCAGCATGTGATCATTAACACACTTGGGCAAGGCAGCATCCAGGAGCACGTATTCCATCTAATCCAATCCATCCATTCATCATTGACAGCACACTCACATCCATCATCCAGCAGAACACGTGAAACATATGATTAAATGAAGCATGTGAGGAGCATGTGAGGGGAACAGGTCATTAACACACTCAGGTAGCATTCATGAGGGGTATCTCATTCACTATTAACATGCATTGCATTCCACACCCCTTCACTCCATTGATAGCCATAGCCAACATCTTCCATTCTCCTTCATCCTTCCACCTCCAATGAAGTACTAACTTCATCTTATGACTAGCTTAGATGAAAACCTTGGAGAAGTTTGAATCCATGGAAGTAATCAAGGGATTTTGGGCTAAGATTTTCATCCTAATTTCTCTCTTTCTACATTAATTTTTGTTCTTGAACTTTCTTGGTTAAGCTTGTAATTGACTGAGATTGATGTAATTTATAATTGATGACTAGTTAGATATTGATTAGGAGACTATTTGAATGATTAATTGATTAGATTAAGTGCTGAATTTTTCATTCTCTTCTAATTTCTCATGTATGTAGTCTTGATTAGGAGACTATTTGAATGATTAATTAATTGGATTAAGTACTGAATTTTTCATTCTCTTCCAATTTCCTATGTATGTAATCAAAGTGTTTGATGAAATACATGATAGAAATTCAATGCTTAATTGTTTAATTTGAGGATTTCTTGGAGTTTAATTAGTTAATTGAACATTTAGGATGATAATTCATAGGCTAAATCGATTAATCAATCAAATTTAAGTATTCATTGATCATAATGATAAGAGTTAATGATTTGATACAAGGTTGAGGGTTCAATTACACATTAAATTGTTAATCCTTGAATCTTAAGTTGAAACCCAAGATAACTTGTTATGAACACAAAAAGGAACTCTTAGACTAGAACCAATGATAATTGAATTAGGATAAGAATAGTGAATATCAAGGAACAAATCCAAGGCTAGTCACAAGTCCATGATTCACTTCTTAGTTCATGCATTTAGATAGTAGTTAGGAATTTAATTCCATATAATTTTATTTAGTTTAATTATATCAAAACCCTCTAATTAGGTATCTTGTAGAGTCTTTTTACACTTAGAAAACTCAATTGAATATTGAAATCCATTTCTAAAGAAGACGATCGAGGTTGCACCCTATATTGCAGAATATTATCTAACCTAGTTTTATTTTAGAGGTTGCATGACATGACCGATCAAAATTTGGCATCGTTGTCAGAAAAATTGGATTTTCAATTGTTTGAAAAGGTTTTCTAACTATTTTGGCTCTATTTTTGTTTGGTTTTTGCTTTGTTTTAAGCTTGGTTTTGGACATTTTGGTGTTGCGTAACAAGTGTTTTGCTTGCTGGAATTTTTGTTTGACGTGCCCAAAAAATTCTTAAAACTTTGTTTTTCAAGGTTTTTAGGTGTTTTGAGCAAAATTAATAGCTTTGCTACAATTTTTTGGCCAAATTCTAACATTTAAATCACCTTTTCTAATTTTTTTTAGTATTTTCTCGAATTTTTTAAGATTTTTCCAATTTTGTAAGATTTATTTTCTTTATTTTTTGTGAGTTTATTTTGTATGATTGTCCTTTGTTCAGAGTGTTTTTTATTGTTAGATAATTCTTAGCTTCATTTGATTTTTATTTTCTCGAATTAGAGTTAATATTAGTCATAGTTTGTTACTAATTTCTTTTGTACATAAGGTAATTGTGCTTCTCATTTTCCTTGCTTTAAATGGATCCTTATTACATGTCTAATCAAGGTGTCTATAATTCTTGTGCAAATGATAGGATTATCCAAAAGATGGATGAAGCTATATCAATGCTTCATGTCATTCTTGAGCAACAAAGACAAGAACAACAATATCAACAAGTTTAACAACCATGCTACTAACCTTACCACCATCCCTATGAAGT